>LPNX011174346.1:620996-681893 GCA_001517045.1 Pseudotsuga menziesii | reverse complement strand
GTGTGGCATCCGTATCATATGACCCATACTAGCACATAAAATTACATTAATTTTCCCACGCAGGGGAGCGGACATTTCGTTTTACGAAGGGGCAATTGCCCTACAGAAGTGAAAAATTCTCAGATTTTTCCAAGGTATGACTTGTACAATTATGTACATCTTCATGTACATGGAGTTGCCACCTAGTCGAAATAGGTGGGCAACAGAGTCACACTGAGATATAACTTCAACTTACATCAATAGAGTGTTGGATGTAGTAGCACATGTAGGATACTAGTTAGTACAGGATGTTACGATTGTATACAATAGGATAGGAGGATACCACTGAAGCGAGTCAGATGAGACAAAGGGCATTGTGGCCATTACAGAGGTCTTTCTTTTTGACCATGTGATCAGTGCGCAGAGTGCATAGGAGAAGATCTAGACTTTGTTAGGTTGGTTCACAGATATTTTTACTGACATTGGGAGTGGTGCACTTCCGATTTGGTCGTGGGATCATTGCATTTCTAAGAGTAATAGATTGCCTCATATGACAATGATGATGAGAGGGGTGCATCGTCAACAATGGGACCTCAAGATTATAGTATTCGATGTCTTAGCAGTCGATATAGATGAGACAACCAGGATTGGTTGCTTGCAGAAGAAATCTTCTGAGGAGTTTCCTAATTCTGTGAAGCTTATGATTGCTTGGTTCATTAGGCGTAGTCAGATGGATTCATGTGTTAGCACTAGGCAGACCAACACTGTAGGTAGAGGGTGCTTCACATCCTACAGGCTAGTGTGGGACACATGTGACTTCACCATCTACAGGCAGACGCGAGATGAGTTTGCATGGAGAGACCTTGTGGACGTTATGCCTGGTCAGCGAATCAGGTTGGGACCCATTCATTCAGCAGCATTGATGCATCCTTTGACCATTTCAGGTTCAAGGAGGGAGAGCATGTTGATAGATTGCATCACAGGTCGACCTAGGGTGCAGAACAAAGGTTGGAGCCTGGAGGGATGCAGTGATTGACCAATTCACGCACTTCCCATTGGTTTCTTTAGAATATGGGGCAGTGCAGGTGATAGAGCCAACTTGCTTTCTCTATATTCGGGGTTGAGTATGGCACTGGATTTACAGGACATGACTTCACCTGGATGCCTATGTAGGCCACTATCCATGGTAGTAAGTTCATTCCCTACAGGTATTTCAATTTGAAGTTCCAGGAGAGGAGGGAGAAGACGGGGCATGACAGTTGGATGGTTATGATCAGAGTGGCGCAGTGTCAGCATGGTGGTCCCTTTTTAAGATTGGTTTGGGACCCTAGGATTCCAGTATTAGATAGTTCAACAACTAACATGGAGGCGAGAGCCAGTTTTTATTTTCATGAGAATGGTTTCCTAGTAGAGCAGTTCTTTGAGGGATGGCTCGAGTTGTTCCAGTGTTGAGTTGCTCTACTTGTCGGCAGTAGTCGGAAGGGGTTTCATATGTCAGTGCATTGTTGGACCATGTATCGTGCGGAGGATGCTTCACCTCTTTCCGACTGGTTTGGGACCCTGGTATCATTTTGATTCTCAATATGATTCAGTACCACTGTAATGTACCCAAATCGGCATCCAAGCACACTAAATCAAGACTCAGCCAAAGTGGCTATCTCTGATACCACTGTAATGGCCCAAGCCAAATTGACTGCTTACTAAGTTCACTGTTGATGAATTTTGGGTTAGGAATTTGGTCAAATACTTCTGGCAAAAAGCTTTGATACCACTATAAAATTCCAAAATCAATTTGGGCTAAGTTTCCCAACAGCCTATTGGTTTGATTAGGAGTTTCTTAAACACTGGTTAACGCCCTTAGCATACTACTGTAGATTATAAGACTAACCCAAGCTGTCTGTTAAGCTTTGATTGAAGGTCCTGGTTGACAACTTTTCACAATCACTTTGCACACGAACTGCTGTAGGTTACTTCTTGGTTCAAAACTGATTTATAATAAATCTCAGATTGCAGTGAACTTAGAATTTTACACATACTTCCATACATTCATTGCTGTCATTGCCTGTTACTCAACGTTCCTTTGGAGATATCATTTTATGTTGATTTGGAATTGAGATTTACTTGAGCCCACACTGTTTGTGATTTAGTTTTTGCAGATTCTTAGGTGGATATAGAAGTCATGTGTACATTGTGTAATGTTTCCCAAAGACAGTATTGTTGCATAACAATAACATAAAATACTAATAACCAGACTTAGAAAAATAACTTGGATCTGAATATTTCATTAGAAAGAGTGGAATGACATGCATGGGGATGATACAATAGCAGATCTGGACATATCAGTCATAAAACATCTTGAATGGAGTCATAAGAATGCTGTAACAGATTTCAATCATAATTTGCAAGAGGCACAAGGGATAGACCTCACGATTTGGTTGTTAAGAAGTATCTTCAGTTGTTCTAGATCGATATATGGCGACCAACAAAGAAGGAGCTGCCCCAGGTACTTGAGAAAATCAGCATATAGTTTCCCAAACAGTGTTAGTAGCCAACAAACTTCCTTTCTTCTCTATGACAGCAAATAAACGACCCAGTGACAAGTAGACTTGCTGATGTTAAACTCAGACACAACAATGGAGAGTACTGTTTGCTCAAACTAAATGTCATTCCCAGGCAGTTGCGACAGGAAAATATGTGCACACCCTCCTCTATTATCCCACAGTATTGTTGTCTTTCCCCTAAAGAAGTACGCCCTCGAAGGAATCCTCTCTCAACTAGTGGCTGTGTTTCCCCTCCTTGACTGGTAAATGCGCCCTCACCAAGTAATCACTGATATCTTTGAAAATGCAACCCCAAGCTCAGATATGAAGACATTGAAACCATTCCACTCCCACGGCGATGAAGAACAAGTGAGAAATCTGAGTGATTCCTCCTCAAACAATAGTTAGGGTGGATTTGTCTCACCATCGAAACTATTCTTCTTATCCTAGAGTTTTTGTCCCAAGAGACTCAAGCTCCAAGAGCTCTCCAAAATCTATTTTAGAAATGAGAATAACATGAATGAGAGAATGGTGTCTCATGTGCTTTTTATAATTTCTCTTTCCCTTTTTGGGCCACTTTTACCATTTCCCCGCTCAATTAATTAAATAAAGTGACTTTATAAAGTCATCGCCACTTTATTAATTTATTAAGCCTTTTTACTCCCAAAAAGTGATTTATTTCATTTTAGACGTTTTCGGGCATTAGAAGTCACTTTTCATCTTCCCCACATTTAAAATTCTTCGTCCCAGTTCCAACGAGCTATTACACTAAGGTGTTCCCTCAATAAATATGATCGAGATGACACTTTTAGTGAATTTAATTAAATTATGCCTAATAATTCTCCCTATTCACGGAAATCGTTGGAATGCAACAAAACCCCGAATGGACTGTGCGAAAATGATCACGATGATGAATAATGGTAATCGGACCTCTGAAAGCATCATATAACTCCCCCAAATCACTTGAGCCCACTATTATCCTCATTTTACTAGTAAAGCCACCTTTAACCACAGAACAAGGGAATCCCAAAATGGGGACATTACATTCTCTTCAAGACCAAGATGACCAAGAGGGAGTGATGATAGAAGAAAAATAGATCCATGGGGGTACCAATGAAGTGTGCTAAGACGAGTATAACAACCCTTACAAGCACAATCACCTCTACAAAGCAAAAAGCATAAGTGTGGCTATGATCACCAAGCCATGTGTCCTAATGGATTCATCCCAAGGTGCATTGGAACACCAACCCATGGGATAAATGCCCAACATTATGAGGGACCTCCCCATCAAGGGGTAGTTAGGAAAACCAAGAGGACTTGCCATGACCAGACCAAGGGTCATGAGCTCCGCTAGACCAACATTTTTATATAAACAAACCCCAACTTGGTCTTTACAATGGCAAAAAGACCTCCCTCTTTGGCACATCTGGTAAGGTGCGTTGTAGAGAATTTGAGGTGTAACATTTGGCTCCAATTGTGGGACATGCGCTTCTCTCGAAAGTGCATGAAAACCTCTAAATCTTTTGGTATCCATAGACCTACACACACTTTAAACAAAAAAGAGCATCAAACGGATCCAGACACATTCGTCCGGACTTGCTCAATTAAAAAATGAAATGCACAAAAACAACAAATGCAATGCATGGGTAAAGCAAATGACATATCAAAATGCTTATGCAAGGGATTGTGCAACCTACCTACCTACTCTAAGCATGGTAACAAAAATAAGTCATGTGAAATCATACCACCAACAAAGCCACCTTGGGATATCATTCATGCTAGGGCTTCTTCCCTTGTCTTTGGCAATAGTCCAAGACAAAAGCATGTCAATGATAAGCTTCAATGATAAGCAGACATTATCACCTTCATCAAAATGGGGCTATAATGATAGAAGGGATCACGAACTTGGATGGAAATAAACCCTTGTGAAGGAGAAAGGCCCCTTTCAAAAGCTTGGATAGGGAAAGTACAAATTGCCTTTATATTGAGCCTGCTTTTCAAAACCTATTCGAATTTCGCTTCCCCATATGACTTTCAAAACCATAAAAAATCCCTGAAAGATACAATTGGGAAAGAGGCCTCAAATGTTCCCTAGGAGAGGACATGCTTTGTTTCTCTAAACTTGCAATAAAATCACCTTCTTGCTGTCCAAATCCTGCATTAATTCCTGAGAAACATGGCTGAAAATGATGTCCGAGATCTTCCCAAGGAGAGGGTAAACCTGGCTGCTCAACATTTGCAATAGATGTCTCCATATGTAACCCCATATCATCATAAATGGCGAACGAATACCGCTGAGCCAAATCCTGTGAGATTTCACCAAAGGTAGGCTTTCCAAGGTATTCAAAATTGGCAATTTCCTCATTAGAAGAATCATATATTGGTTCTCCAAAATATTTCCAGTAATCCATACCCACATCATGCCCATTAGGAAAATGCACATCATTGTATTTGTGGCAATCATCTTTATTAGCAAACAGACCCCCAAGCCTATCATCTTCAAAAAATTTATCTTCAAGAGAAAAAGAAAAAGGAAAGCTAACTAAACCTTCATTATGGGGGAAACAAGGAGAAACATCAACTACACCTTCATTAACCATGTTTTCAACATCCTTTTCAATAGGGAATGGATTTTCAAGAGTTTCTTCATTTTGTTTCGGATCTGCATAAAAAAGCGGCCCTAGCTGATCCATACTAACAATCTCTTCACTCCCACACAACGAGAAAGGATCATGGAATTTTTTTTTTAAACATGTGTGATCTAAAGGCTCAAGTACAACACTCCCGACCCTTGAAGAATCATAGATGGGAAGGCCAAGAAAGCTCCAATAATCATCGTCTTCTTCATCATGCAAAGGAATCCTACCATTTGCTTCCAAAAGGCCTAAGACATCATAGGAATCTTTGAAACAACGATAAGGAGAATCCACCATTTCTTTGCTTTCTTCAACTAGGGCTGTAATATCCCAAATACTGATATTCCATTGATGCTGTGTATAATGCTAACTCGTACACTCAATCTTGTGCAAAAATATGGAATAACTGTGCATGCAAACTTGCCATGCAAAAATACCCTAAAATATAGCTGAATTAGGGCTAGGGTTTGCAGAAAGAAATTTAACACTTACCACTAATAACTTGGCTGATAATACTCCTGAGATAGGCTGCATGCATAAAGTGCCGAATAGGTGAAGTATCACTGCTACCTTCCTGCTGTTGACGCCCAACTGCACACGTGTGCACCCCTCAGACTGAAGGTGACGTTTTTGATGGAGGAGTGACCTGTTGGTGCTGAGAATTTGCCGAAATGTAGATCTGCCCATGCCGAAGAGAATGACCAGAGCATGCAAGGATACTAACCTCTTCAAGAGCCCTAGCGAATTGGTTTACTAGTCTGGTGCTCATGCCCCCCAATCTCTTGGATTTGCTGATAACTGCTCCAGATGAGCAAACTGATTGCTGATAGTCACTATATGCCGTAGGATAGGCCTGCTAAGAAAGAGGAAGCTGATGACATGCGGAGGAAAGACTGGGTATTATGGTCCTAGGCTCCCAGCGAATCCTTCTGTGGTTTCCCAACTATTTCTAGCTGCAAAATGTGGACCTGCCAATAATCCTTATGAGTGTGATGGATCCTTGGATACTGATGTATATGATGAATGCTGTGGATAAACCTGGATGATCTATCCCAAAAAGAGACTAGGGAAGATATCTCATTGCCGAACCCTCGTTAGCTGGAGACACTATCTTCAACCCCAACTGCCGCGACTGCATGCTGTGCTGCTACTCAAACACTCCAAATCAATCAACAATAATAATAGATAGTCTCTTTAGTCCAATAACCCTCTTAAATAGAGTCTCATGTGCTTTGAGGGTTTGCATGTCCCTTCTAGGGTTTCTGCTTCACTTTTGCATGCATGCAATTCTAATTTGATGTTGACTTTTAAGCCTAAAGAAATAAGGCTTCTTTTATTTGACTGATGACTTTAACACTGAATGAATGTCCTGATCTGCTTTAAATATCAAATGCCTTCAGTCAATTCCCTCTCATGCAGTACTCGCTCGAGCCCATGGGAATGAAGTAGGTTAGCGGGTGTTTATGGGTGCTTAATTAGAGGGGGACATCACGAGGGCTTCTTGGTCTCCATGTGCTTCTTGATTTTCAATATGAATTTCCTTGGCTTCATTTTCTAGGACTCCTTTGTATTCATCTTCAAAAGTATCATCCTTTTCAAACATAGGGCTCGAGATGTCCAAAATTGTAAAAGATGTTCGTCATATCGAATAAAATGCTTCAATGGAGTCGCTAGGATGAACCTTTTCTTCTTAATTGATGGATATGTTTACCCTTTATACCGAACAATGTCATGAATAGCCAAGGCCTTTGCCTTTGAAGTGTACTTCTTTGTTGTATTTTTCTTCAGTGGAGTCATTAGATAAGATTTCCAAAGTTAGTCCTTAACAATAATCTTATCAAAGTACAAAACAAAAACTCACCTTAGCTTATTATTTATGTGATTTTGTCTTGGATTGTTACCAAAGACAGGGGAAGAATCCCTAGCATGGATGTTATGCTAAGGTGGCTTCATTGGCTATATGATTTCACTTGATTGGTTGATTTTATCATCATTAGAGTAGGTAGGTAGGATGGATATGCTCATGCATGAGCACTTTATTTCTTGTGTCGTGAAACAATTGTTGATTTTTCTAAGCAACATCGAGAGCCATTCTCTTAGGAGAATGGGGCCACCTGGTCCGGGACCATGGTGAAGACTCAACCCAGTGTTGAGCAACCATTCTATTGAATGGTAGATATCTGGTTTGGGACCATGGTATAGACCCAACTCTACCTTGGGTAGACTCAACCCAGTGTTGAGTGACCATTCTGTTGAACGGTAGACATCTGGTCTGGGATCACGATATGGACCAGTCTAGTACTGGTAGACTTAGCTTAGTTCTGAGTAGCCATTCTCTGGGAGAATGGAGGCGCTTGGTCTGTTACCAAGTATTTGATCTAGGGTCAAATTATGCAGCCCATGGCTGAGGCACCTGGTCTATTACCAGGAAGGAACTGTAAGCCCTAGACTGGTTCTAGGCATGTGTGACAGTCAGACCCTTGATCTATGGGCTTTGTGTACTTCTCCAAGGATTAGCTACCCTTGGTTAAGTTATCCTAGTACCAGAACTAGGTGTCACACAGAGTGTGAGATAAAAGCATTAGTAACTCTCTTGGTTTATGATGATGTACTTTTGGAATTAAAAGGACCACAGGTAATGACCACAGGGGCGCTTGGAAAAAGGCTAAAGTCAAAAGTAAAAAATACAGAAGGACTTTTGGACCACAGGGGCACTTGGAAAAAGGCTAAAGTCAAAAGTAAAAAATACATAAGGACTTTTGGACCACAGGTGAAAGTCAAAGATAAAATTTAAATAAGGACTTTTGGTAAAAGTAAAAAATACTTAAAAGACCTTTTTGGTAAAAAGGTAAAAGTGAAATTAGAAAAAGAATAAAATATTATTATTTTATCTTTTCTAATTTTGGTCCACTTACAGGTGACTAAAGGCTATAAAAGAAGATCAATTCAATTCATTATTACACACACTTGCTCTCACAGGTACAGTTGCTCAAGGTTGAAGAAAGAAGATTCAATGATTGTGCCCTAGCATGGATGAGTCTAGCTAGGGAATCATCATCTTCCATTGAAGACAAACCCTAAGCTAGAGTTTCTTATCTTTTCTGTTTTAAAGGTTTTACCAAACCCTCATCTTCAGCCAAGTTTAGATCTAGGGCAACCATCTTCAGATCTGGGCAGCCAAGTTCAAATCTAGGGCAACCACCTTCAGATCTTGGCAACCATTCTTCATATCTAGGGCAACCATCTTCAGATCTGGGCAGCCAAGTTCAGATTTAGGGCAACCACCTTTAGATCTTCAGATTTGGGCAGCGAAGTTCAGATCTAGGGCAGCCACCTTAAGATCTTCAAATCTGGGCAACCATTCTCCAGATCCGGGCAGCCACAATTCAGATCCGAGCAGCCACCTTCTTTACGGGCAATCTTCTTTCCATTTTCTGGCAGATCTAATATTTTTGGGCAGACTGTTGTTTTGGACAGTACTGATCTTTTCCAGTCAGATCTGGAAATTTCAGTTACTAGGGTTTGAAACCCTTGCTTTGATTTTTACTGAGAAAATCTTACTGTAAATTGTGGTTTAACCCAGATTGGGGTTTGAGGAACTTTTTGAAGAATTTCCTAAGTCATCTCTTTTGCAAGATGAGCTACTAATGCTTTTTGGGGTTTTTGTCCTTTGAAGGTTTCCCCAGTGAAAAACTCTTGTGTCCATTGTGCTGATGTGATGAATGTTATTTTATTGCACTTGTTATTTGTTTAAGTTAATCTGCAAATTTTTAAGTATTTCTGCTAATGCTAAAATTCAACAACAATTACATGATGTTGTGAAATTTTTTTTTTTTGGTGGTTGAGGTAACAAGTGCCTTGTAGAGATTCTGGGGTTCTCACATGCTTTTCTTTGCAAGATCAAGCACGCGTCCCACAGTTGGAGCTAGATGTTACCCCCTTTTTGCAAAGGTGTCGTCATTCTACATTTCTGTTTGTTTCCATGACATCCTACAGTAGTGTTAGGCCTACTTTTGTCCTCAAGCTGTCGTCAATCTTCAGATCTGAGATGAAGTCTGGGCATTAACAACCCCAATACCAGCAGCAAAGCCAAATCTTGACAAGTCTGGGCATAGTTTCAGTGGTGAACAACCCCATAAGACCAGTTCTGGGTATGAAAAACATTAATGAGCAGCCTAATCAGCAAAGTCTGGGCAGTTTTCCTTGCCGTTCTTGGAGTTATTACACTATCGGCTCCATCACTGTACCTCCCTGAAACTGGAGAAGTTTGTGTAGTAGTTAAAGCAGCAGATTATTCTGGAGGTTTTGTTGTCTGCTGATTGCACACCAGCAGCAGAAATCTTCCGAAAGCTGTCTCCTCACTTAGGAAAGTGGGAGAGGTGTGACCTTGGGGGCAAGCATAGAGCTAGGTACTGTCACCTACTCCTAGCTCCTCCGTTTAGGCTAACTCCTAACGAAGCCAAGGGGGGTAGTCCCTACAAAAGAGTTTTCTAAGGCTCTTAAGTTGTTAAAGTGTTTTACTTACTTTTATGATTAAAAGTGATTAATCTTATGAATATTAGACACAAGACAAAGCAATCCACGTTGCTAGCACCAGAATTAAAAGATAGACAATAATTTGAGAACTCACGAAATGATAAAGCATTCACGGATATAACTTATAATCAAAACATCCAATGGACAAATGGCCAAGATTATCAATAATGCGAAAAGATAGAACCAGTGCCTATGGAGTCAACTTATCAGGGATGCTTCGTGTATAAAGAGATGTGAATCCCAAAATGATGCCAGTGAATGTTAGGTTTTGCAAGTGCTCTTGGTAGGTTTCAAAGGTTTTTAATTTGTCTTGCTTACGGTAGCTGGATGTCCTAACCGGAAATACCTTTAGTGGCTCCGTTCGAAGACATGACAGACCTGTATGGGGTCACAGGTAAGTGTTCAATAACTTAACTACCTGTGCCCAGATTGGGTTGCCCGGCGCCCACACTTGGAATTTGCCCACATGCCTCGGTATTTAAACGAAAAAACGCCGGTGCGCTGGTTATGGGGGAAAAGTTTTAATTAAGTTACTTTTGAAAGGTTTAAAGATCCAGTGCCGTTTCTGGGTATTCCGATCTGAGATCGGTCAGAGCATACTCCGGCAAGGAGGGAGGGGAGTTAATTAATTAAAGGGGTGTGTATGTTGAAGATTTTATTAAGTAAATTAATTAGACACTCCGACAGAGAGCGCTCTTGACCCCGTCTTATGACAGTGGTTCAAGAGACTTAGCTAATCTAGATGAGACTAATGCAGGGATTATGCAAACCTAGGATGCTCTTCGATAGAGAGTGTTCTTGACTTGCGTTTTTGCAAGTTCAAGAGTTTTACTTAGAAGTTAATTGATTAAACAAGCACAAGATGAAATTAGTTGATTAAACTCTCCGACAGAGAGCACTCTTGATCCACCTTATGGTGTGATTCAAGAGATTTAAGCAATTGATTTACTTAGAAAGATAAACAATTAAATTGAGTAATCAACTTAGAAGTGATGAATTAACAATTAGCAATGTTCCCCCAAGTTTCCGGGATGCGGGGGCGCAGGAGCAGGGAAACGCACATTGGGGACGTCTGGAGACCACCCCCAAATTTTAGCGAAATTCGGGGGGGGGCGAGGGGGCGGGGGGGCGTCCAAGTCTTAATAAAAAATAATATTATAAATTATTAAATCCCAGCAATAAAAGTTCAATGATTCATCCCATGTAAACTACTAAAAGACGGGTGGGGGGGGGGGGTCTGGGAGCCCCCCAGTTTCAGGAGGGGGCGGGGGGGGCGTCTAGGATCCCCCCTTCACTGGAGCGCGCTGCAAAACAGGGGACGCACCCCCTTGTGCGTTTCCGAGAGTTTCCTAATTTTGGGGATGCTGGGAAACGTTTCCCCAGAAGCCCCCGAGCCCCCGGGGCGCAGGGAGCGAGGGGGGCACGTCCCCGACCCTGGGGGGTGAGTCCCCGTGGAACACTAACAATTAGTGATCTAAGCATGAGATGTAATGAATGATGAAAACTAGCACTAATCAAAGCATACACACAACACAAGCCTCGCCAAATGGAGGAGGATGAGAGTGGGGACTTAAAAACCCCACTCAAACAAAGATCTTTTATTAAACTTTATACACTGTGCCTTAAGGATTTTGATCCTTGAAAGGACTTTTCAAATAAAGGAAAAGTAACTATACAAATATTATAACTTGTAAAAAAGGAGAGTGCCTTTTATTTTTACTTGGAGATCTTTCTGAAACCTGTGAAAAGGGAAAAGAGAAGAAGTTTGAAAGAGGGCCAAAAGAGCAAAGGAAAAGATGGTTGAAACAAAAGAAGATGAGGGAAAGAAAGCGAGAAAACAAAGAGAGGATCAAAACCAAAGAAAGGGAGGAAGAGGGCAGCCAACTATGAAGCTAAAGGAGGACAAAAATTGAAGAAAACGGGGCAGCGAAAGAGAAAACAAATGGCTGTCATAAAAAATACAAAACATGACAGCGAACAAAAAGTGGAAGAAAAGGCCAATAACAAGGTTGAAGAAGGCCCAAAAACTAGGGCAAAAAGAGGCAAAAAAGAAATAAAAACTAGGGCACACTAGGGCTGTCCAAAATGAAGAAAATGAATGGTAAAAGAGAGTGAGAACGGGGCAGCGATGAAGAAAAAGTGAGAAAAGGCAAACAAGTCAAAGAGGAAAGGGGCTAGCAAGCAAGGAAACAAAAGAAGTCAAAGAGCAAAGGGAGAACTAGAGGAAGAAAGTTCGGTAACCAAGAAAGTATTTAAATTTATGGATGGAACCCAAGAGAGAGAGTTAGACTCCCAACTTTCTTTTTGTATTTTGAAGAAGATCTCTGTAGGTCCTGCAATGAAAGTGTTAGATCAAAAAGGTTGCTTGAAGCCTGGGATAGAAGCAGTTGAGCTCACACCCTTCTTCAACCTGTGAAGCCTGAAAACACACTACAACTTAACACAAAAACGTGAGATCAAAATATATGCTAGTATGCTAAGAAAATTGAATTATGATCAACATTACGTATATACTGATTACTCATGTCCATCAAAATCATTAATCTACTTCGCATAAACAATCAAGTTGAACTACAAATGATTGTTCTACTGTGCCAACAATGGCCCTCTTGAGCTAACAAATAAACATTTTAATTTCACATAAGCATTAAGGAAATAGGGGTTAGAGACAATATCACTTCAACCGATTGCAAAGAACTACCACATCCAAGAGCTCATGGACCTCCAAAGTCTGATCTTTATTAACAAATTAAAGCAAATGCTTGATACAATTTTCTCAGAGTAACTCTGCTACAAAAGTCCATCCTAATAGAGCTCAAAGAGCCTCTATTTATACAAAGAGAGAAGGCTAAAACCCTAAAACCAAACTAAGAGTAACACCGAAGTAACTGAATGAGCTCGGCATGATCATTTGGAGTTGAACTGAGCTGCAACTGAATTGTAACTGAGTGCTGGAGTAATGGGGGGGGTGAGGTGGCTCATCCTCCCTTGTAATGATCACCCAACCAATAGATAACCCACACTTCAACCAAAAACGGATTTGACGAAAGAGGGCAAATTTCTGATTGATAGTTCAACTGCTACACTCCGATACTTGATCTGAAACTGACCGATATTGATTGGAATCATCATAAATGCTCCGTGCCATGTCATTTAGCCTTTTATTTCGCTGAATTTGGATTAATTTGGAGAGATTTGGATTTTCTCCAAAATAATCATTTGTATTAATTAATCAATATTTTCCCCAAAACTGACTTTTTTGAGAAAATATGAGTTATGTGGCCGAATGATGATCTGAAAGTTGGATTCGGCTGGCTGGCTGATCAAGAATGATTTTTGGCTTAAGGTTAGAGCCTTCAATCATTGAATTCGGATTCCGGATGACTAACTTATTACAAATTGAATTTTTCCATTTAAATTATGGAAAAATTTAATTAAAAAACTTAGGAAAAATTAAAAAATTAAAAATAAAAATTTGACGCGTCCGATAAAAAAATTTCGGAATTTTTTTTAGGGTCCTAGTGACTGAGGACATGACCATGCTCTATTCTAATAATGCCTAGTAGGTTTATATATACTCAGTTGGGCTCTAATAACCCCCCAAGGCCCATAATTCAAAATCGGGCATTCCAGCTTTGGAGGAAGCAAGAGAAAACCTCGTCAATTATACTCGGCTATAGGCAAAGCATAATTGTCAAGGGCAAAAAACTCCTTGAAATACCTTAGTTGAAATTCTACGTCTTAGGAGACCGAACCACTCAAAACACCCTACTAGCACATTTTATTACAAACCCCGCGGGGCCATGGTCATAATTATTCAAACAAAAAACTGACTAGCCAAAACAGGCTAGACACAAAGGCGGATCATCTGATACATTGAAATCAAACATTTATCATGTTTGTCAACTGGCGGCTCCTCAGGTAATCCAACTAAGTGCAAAATTAGTGGATAACATCTGGCTCCAACTGCGGGATGTGTGCTCGCTCTAGTCTCTTATGCAAGGAGAGCATACGAGAACACCAGAATCTCTGGTTTCCACATCCTGTAAAAACATCTCAACTTGACAAGAAAGACCTCAGTAGCACAAGTTTTATGAAAAAGAGCCAATGATCCAAAAGTTGCTTTATTCAAAGGAATGACAAAACTTAACTGAAAAATTTATTTATTCCCAAGTACAGAAAGAAAATGCTACAGTAAATGCTCACTTTAAGGAGCCTATTTTCCTACTCTAAGCATGGAAATAAAAACGGTTATGTGTAATCATAAATCAATTGCAACCACCTATGCATTTTATTAATGTAAAAAGGTTTTTCTTTGTCTTTGGTTACCAGCCAAAACAAGAATATTTTATTCAGAAAATGCAAACCTACGTGATAATCCAGAATATGCGGGCTGGATGGGAAATCATAGGCATGAATAATGTCCTCAAACTTCTTCCCAAACTGGTAGGTGCTTGCGCAGGATGCTTCTATCCATGACTGGATAGCGCTGATATACAAATCGGGATGATGAGGCAGGTTGACCACTCCATCATGCTGATCATCAAGACTTATCAAATGATAACTCGTTGTATAAGCCCCAAGCTACTCCAAAACATAAGGAAAATCTATATGTGAAGACGATGGCTGAGAAAAAACTTCAACTAGTTGCACCCCATCTGATTCTTCACTATATTGCTTCTCCAAGTCCTCATTACAAATACTCAAATATAACTCTGACTGATCATAGGAAAACTACGACTGCTCTGCTTTATAACTTTTATGAGTTTCAGAATAACAACTCCCCTCGTTAGACACATCATAGACGAGATTCTCAAAAATATTTTCAAAAGTATCATAGGTTGGATTTTCAATAAAAGTCCAATAGTCATCATCGCCATCTATGTCGGATATGAGAGATGCCTCATCACTGGTATCAAGTCCCTGGCTACATTCCTCATTCTGCTCGAAACAATCTTCTTCAAAAAACTGGGTTTCAAAAATATCACAGGGGACCCAACTTTCCAAATATTTGTCATCATGTGGAAAGCATGGAGGATTCCCATCACACAAAACTTCTAAGATTAAAGTCTCGTAGTTATCATCCATCTTAGATGTAAGGGATTCCTCCTCACTTGTATCACATCCTTGGCTATATCCCTCCTCATGATCATCGTCATCTTCTTCAGAAAAAAGGTCACAAGGTAGTAAACCTTCCAAACTATCGTCATTATGTTCATTTGTAGGATTAGTACCAAAGTTTTTAGTGAGGTTATCCAACTGTTGACTATAATCAATGACTTGACGCTAGGTTTTTGTGGTGTCAGGTTGGAGCTGTCCAACTGCGTTAATGTACTCAGGCTCTCTTGAATATTGTTTTGCCTTTCTCCAACTTTCTCCAGAAAGATTATGTATGTCACCTACATAGTTTATATACTCAAGCTCACTTGATGATGCTTTAGGGTCATAACCCTCTGGAAAACCATGCTCCTGAACATAGCATGCATAATAGCAAGAAGATTCTTCATGAAGGTCTTCACATGCCCTACAAAATGGCGTGTAAGTTTCAACCATGTCAGTAGACTCTAGCTGATGAGGAGGCCTTTGTTCATGGTTGGGTGCCTTTCTTTGCCAATTTACTTTTGGAGGAAATGTTCTTGGGACAGGTTGTGATTGTGCTCTTTCCATACTAATGACCTTGTTATGCATCTCTTTCATTTGAGCTAGATGTTTATCTTCCATTCTTCCAAGTCTTTCCTTCATTTCTATCATTTGTTTTCTGTAGGAATCCTCTTCTTCATGCTCATTTGACTTTAACAGAGTCGAGGACTTTGAATAACCAGGAAGCTTGGATTCACCTGAAGACTGCATATTTCTGTCTATTTTGAATGCCATTTCTTGTGCGTTTAGAAGAGTATTGGGTTCTTTATCCTTGATCTGATATTGCATCTTCCCACTAAGTGCTTCAATGTAATAAAGCAAGATAGATGGTGCAAGTGGTTTGTAAATGGCAGGAATGTCATTGGATAGTTCTATGAATCTTTGGTTGAACTCATCCATAGTCTCATTCTCCTTCTTCTTTATGTTTGTTAAAGAAGCCAGTTGATGCCTTGGTTCCTTCTTTTCACCAAACCTATTAGTGAAGGCAATCTTGAAAGCTTCAAGTGTAGCAAAGGAGTTGTCTGGTAAATTGTTATACCAGTTGTCGGCTTTTCCATCCAAATATAGAGCAAATAACTTCATGTAGACATCATCATGTTGACTTACAGGATCACTGACATAGGCATTGATGCATCTAGAAAAGTTTCTGAGGTGCATGGCGGAAGTTGTGGCATCAGTGCCGGTGTACATCGGGAGCTTCTCGACAGCTTTGTCTGGAAGACGATGGGGTTGACCTGCTATCTGAGAAAAGTCGAGTTGAGTAAAATACTCACCCATTATGTCGGAGACAGAGGTATTAGTATTTTCAGGAAATAAAAAGTGGATGTCTGAAACAGACTCAGATCCAAGTTCTACAAGGATCCTGTGAGAAGATAGTTTGTTTAATCTCCTCCTATAGACCTTTTCAGGGTCAGGGATGAAATCGAACAAACCTACAGAGTTTCTTCTAGTAGAATACCTTGAGGTGTTAACTGACAGTGGATTCGCCAGGTGGACTTAAGTCTAATTTCGGAGAGTGATTGGACTAAAAATCTACCAAAAAGGGAGAAAGGTAAAAACTAAAAGAAACAAAGGTCATCCAGGAACAAAAAGATTTGTCTCTGGCAACGGCGCTAGAAGATGTCTGCCGATTGCACACCAGTAGCAAAAATCTTTCGAAAGCTGTCTCCTCACTTAGGAAAGTGGGAGAGGTGTGACCTTGGGGGCAAGCATAGAGCTAGGTATTGTCACCTACTCCTAGCTCCTCCGTTTAGGCTAACTCCTAACGAAGCCAAGGGGGGTAGTCCTTACAAAATAGTTTTCTAAGGCTCTTAAGTTGTCAAAGTGTTTTACTTAGTTGCGGATGCGGATGGGTGTTACTTAGGAGTTATTATGATTAGAAGTGATTAATCTTATGAATATTATACACAAGACAAAGGAAACCACGTTGCTATCACCAGAATTAAAAGATAGACAATAATTTGAGAACTCACGAAATGATAAAGCATTCACAGATATAACTTATAATCAAAACATCCAATGGACAAATGGCCTAGATTATCAATAATGCGAAAAGATAGAACCAGTGCCTATGGAGTCAACTTATCAGGGATGCTTCATGTATAAAGAGATGTGAATCCCAAAATGATGCTAGTGAATGTTAGGTTTTGCAAGTGCTCTTGGTAGGTTTCAAAGGTTTTTAATTTGTCTTGCTGACTGTAGTTGGATGTCCTAACCGGAAATACCTTCAGTGGCTCCGTTCGAAGACATGATGGACCTGTCTGGGGTCACAGGTAAGTGTTCAATAACTTAACTACCTGTGCCCAGATTGGGTTGCCTGACGCCCACACTTGGAATTTTCCCACATGCCTCGGTATTTAAACGAAACAACGTCGGTGTGTTGGTTATGGGAGGAAAGTTTTAATTAAGTTACTCTTGTAAGGTTTAAAGATCCAGTGCCGTTTTTGGGTATTCTGATCTGAGATTGGTCAGAGCATACTCCGGCAAGGAGGGAGGGGAGTTAATTAATTAAAGGGGTGTGTATGTTGAAGATTTTATTAAGTAAATTAATTAGACTCTCCGACAGAGAGCCCTCTTGACCTCGTCTTATGACAGTGGTTCAAGAGACTTGGCTAATCTAGATGAGACTAATGCAGGGATTATGCAAACCGAGGATGCTCTCCGATAGAGAGTGCTCTTGACTTGTGTTTTTGCAAGTTCAAGAGTCTTACTTAGAAGTTAATTGATTAAACAAGCACAAGATGAAATTAGTTGATTAAACTCTCCGACAGAGAGCACTCTTGATCCACCTTATGGTGTGATTCAAGAGATTTAAGCAGTTGATTTACTAAGAAAGATAAACAATTAAACTGAGTAATCAACTTAGAAGTGATGAATTAACAATTAGTGATCTAAGCATGAGATGTAATGAATGATGAAAACTAACACTAATCAAAGCATACACACAACACAAGCCTCCCCAAATGGGGGAGGATGAGAGTGGGGACTTAAAAACCCCACTCAAACAAAGATCTTTTATTAAACTTTATACAATGTGCCTTAAGGATTTTGATCCTTGAAAGGACTTTTCAAATAAAGGCAAAGTAACTCTACAAATATTATAACTTGTAAAAAAGGAGAGTGCCTTTTATTTTTACTTGGAGATCTTTCTGAAACCTGTGAAAAGGGAAAATAGAAGAAGTTTGAAAGAGGGCCAAAAGAGCAAAGGAAAAGAGGGCTAAAACAAAAGAAGATGAGGGAAAGAAGGCGAGAAAACAAAAAGAGGGTCAAAACCAAAGAAAGGGAGGAAGAGGGCAGCCAACTATGAAACTAAAGGAGGACAAAAATTGAAGAAAACGGGGCAGCGAAAGAGAAAACAAATGGCTGTCATAAAAAATACAAAACAGGACAACGAACAAAAAGTGGAAGAAAAGGCCAATAAAAAGGTTGAAGAAGGCCCAAAAACTAGGGCAAAAAAAAGGCAAAAAAGGAAAAAAAAACTAGGGCACACTAGGGCTCTCCAAAATGATGAAAATGGATGGTAAAAGAGAGTGAGAACGGGGCAGCAATGAAGAAAAAGTGAGAAAAGACAAACAAGTCAAGGAGAAAAGGAGCTAGCAAGCAAGGAAACAAAAGAAGTCAAAGAGCAAAGGGAGAACTAGAGGAAGAAAGTTTTGTAACCAAGAAAGTATTTAAATTTATGGATGGAACCCAAGAGAGAGAGTTAGACTCCTAGCTTTCTTTTTGTATTTTGAAGAAGAAGATCTCTGTAGGTCCTGCAATGAAAGTGTTAGATCAAAAAGGTTGCTTGAAGCCTAGGATAGAAGCAGCTGAGCTCACACCCTTCTTCAACCTGTGAAGCTTGAAAACACACTACAACTTAACACAAAAACATGAGATCAAAATATATGCTAGTATGCTAAGAAAATTGAATTATGATCAACATTACGTATATACTGATTACTCACGTCCATCAAAATTACTAATCTACTTCGCATAAACAATCAAGTTGAACTACAAATGATTGTTCTACTGTGCCAACAATGGCCCTCTTGAGCTAACAAATAAACAATTTAATCTCACATAAGCATTAAGGAATTAGGGGTTAGAAACAATATCACCTCAACCAATTGCAAAGAACTACCACATCCAAGAGCTCATGGACCTCCAAAGTCTAATCTTTATTAACAAATTAAAGCAAATGCTTGATACAATTTTCTCAGAGTAACTTTGCTACAAAATTCCATCCTAATAGAGCTCAAAGAGCCTTTATTTATACAAAGAGAGAAGGCTAAAACCCTAAAACCAAACTAAGAGTAACACCGAAGTAATTGAATGAGCTCGGCATGATCATTTGGAGTTGAACTGAGCTGCAACTGAATTGTAACCGAGTGTTGGAGTAATGAGGGGGGGTGAGGTGGCTCATCCTCCCTCGTAATGATCACCCAACCAATAGATAACCCACACTTCAACCAAAAACGGATTTGATCAAAGAGGGCAAATTTCTGACTGATAGTTCAACTGCTACACTCCGATACTTGATCTGAAATTGACCGATATTGATTGGAATCATCATAAATGCTCCGTGCCATGTCATTTAGCCTTTTATTTCGCTGAATTTGGATTAAATTGGAGAGATTTGGATTTTCTCCAAAATAATCATTTTTATTAATTAATCAATATTTTCCCCAAAACTGACTTTTTTGAGAAAATATGAGTTATGTGGCCGAATGATGATCTGAAAGTTGGATCCGGCTAGCTGGCTGATCAAGAATGATTTTTGGCTTAAGGTTAGAGCCTTCAATCACTGAATTCGGGTTCCGGATGACTAACTTATTACAAATAGAATTTTTCCATTTAAATTATGGAAAAATTTAATTAAAAAACTTAGGAAAAATTAAAAAATTAAAAAATTAAATTTTTTTTTTTGATGCGTCTGGTAAAATTTTTTCGAATTTTTTTTTAGGGTCCTAGTGACTTAGGACATGACCATGCTCTATTCTAATAATGCCTAGTAGGTTTATATATACTCAGGTTGGCTCTAATAACCCCCCCAAGGCCAAGAATTTAAAATCGGGCATTCCAGCTTTGGAGGAAGCTGGAGAAAACCTCGTCAATTATACTTGGCTATAGGCAAAGCATAATTGTCAAGGGAAAAAAACTCCCTGGAATACCTTAGTTGAAATTCTACGTCTTAGGAGACCGAACCACTCAAAACACCCTATTAGCACATTTTATTACAAACCCCGCGGGGCCATGGTCATAATTATTCAAACAAAAAACTGACTAGCCAAAACAGGCTAGACACAAAGGCGGATCGTCTGATACACTGGAATCAAACATTTATCATGTTTGTCAACTGGCGGTTCCTCAGCTAATCCAACGAAGTGCAAAATTAGTGGATAACAGGTTTCTCTCTGATATCTTGGATTTAAGGCCTCCAGAAATCATGGCAATCCAATATCTTTCATCCTGTGCAAACAATAATTAAAACCTGAGGTTGGTCTGAGCTTTTCTAGCCAAGGGAATGGCTTATCTGGTCAACTGTGGAAGGCTAGATAGGGATGATACATAGGTTTCGGGGTTGTCCAATAATCTTGATGATAAAGTCTCTGTTTTGAGGACTGATCAGTATGATTTAGTGGGCCAATCAATCTGAAAGGAAGATACATCCAACCTTTCTTCACCTCAAATGTCTCAGGATTCATCTAAAGAAAGATTTGAAGGGCATTCAATATGGAAGATGTGATGCCTGGTCTGATGTGGAGGCTTTGTATCTATAGATGAGGGTCTTATGCCACCGTTCTAGGCCTGTTCCCGCCCTTCTTCCATCCATCAAACTCAGAAAGGGTCAGTTTGTACCTGCAAAATGAAACTCCAAACCTAGATCAGATGATAGGAAAGACGTTTATGCTAAGCCGCATCTGCTCTTTGGGTGTTTTCATTGTTTAAAGGGCTGCATTTATCCTAACACAGACCTGAAATAACCTGTTACAGCCTCAGTGCACCCTTCAATCAATCCCTGTGCAGTCTGCACCTTTTGTTTGGGGTCTAAATCAGCCAAGGAAGTCAGGCTGCAGCTGTAGAAGTGCATAGTGTTCTCAAGCAATTCGCCTCTTGTGTGATCGGGGCGCTCGCAGTGGTTAATCAGCAGAAGATGAAAGATAGTTTGTGCATATTCATATCTCAAATCCTTTGTGGGGACAAAGGAACCTAGCGTCATCTGTTTGGATGATCTTTGTTGTGCTTTATGAAGGTTGACACATCATTTGAAAAGTGTCCACGTTGAAGGCTGGTTAGCATTTGTCCATGTTGGAGCTATCTTGCCTTACACTTTATAGTTATTGGAGGCTATCCCATTTCATCTTTGTGGGACATAGTTTCCCACTTAAAAGGGGCTCCCATGGTATCACATATGTTTATAAAAGAACATTATTATTTCAAACTTAAGTTGCCTCTTCTCTCATCACACGTTGGATGGAAAATATGATTGAGAAGATCACACATGTGGAGGAAATATAATATTATATTGATGAATCCCTTTTCCTTTACCTTACGTGAAGCATGGAAATGGTTGTTAAACCTAAGCATACATGGGGATTGTATAATCATGGATCAACTATTATGTATGCTTTTTTGGATTGATTCTACTTGTTGACCACATGTACCATCATTTGGAGGTGGCGTGCTTTCTTTTCCATGGTTTGAGCCTTGAGGTGTTTGATTTGCATTGGGGAGGTTTGTTTTGAGTTGCTTGCACACCATCTTGGAGGAGCACCCTCTTTGGAAGATGAAGTTAGGTGACATGTGAACATGTGGAGGTAACAAGAAGAAGTCTTGCCTTGAGAAAGTATTGGATTCTATGTGGTCATCTGGAGGGCTTTCTTAAAGTTTCAACCCCCTTGTGGACATTTCTTGACGAATAAGTGACCTTGGAAGAGGCCTTTGGAGGCCATGTGGCATCATCAACAATCACTTGTTCATTGCTTGATGGACATTTCCCCCTGATTAAGGGACCCCATGTATCTTATCATTACAAGTGGCATTGGCCACCTTATTTTATTGTAACTTGTTAGGAGTTAGCTACTAGGTGAATCTTTTGTATTATTTTACCCCACCCCAGGCTAAATGAAAATCTAAGAAAACAATGAATATTTTATTGTATAAGGAATTTTAACCTCTCCTATAAATAGAAAGGAACTTTCTCGTTTCATTTCATGGTTGGACGTTGAGAGTTCTCTCCCTTTTGGAGCTTCATTGATAAATCTTTTCTTTTGTGCCTTTATGGTGTTAAGGGTTCTTTCTATCTGGTGAAAGTGTTGTCAATTCTTGAAACTTCTTCTTGGTTCTATTATTGTGCTTAAGGGTTAATGCTGGAATGTTCAAGTCTTCTACAAACCTCTCGTGATCGATTTAAAGAATAGTTAACTCTTGGAAGGAGGGTGTCCTAGGCTATTGGATTGCACATTTTCCTTTGTTGCTTTGGGTGAGTATTTTAGACCTTGTCGTGATATGCATTTGACTCCTTGGCAAGGTTTTCTAGGTATTTATCTTCTCCATAGTTGATTTTGGGTGGCTAGGGGCTTTCCATCCATTGGAGCTCCCTCTTGTAGACCTTGAAGTCCATCCTTTATCCTTAATTGGGTGATGTGACTGGTGTGTCCCAACCCCTAAACTTAGAAGGAAATAGACGAGTTCTTGAAGGACCATTCTTCTTGGCCTCACTTTGCATTTGATTCACCTTGACTCCATTGCCTTAATTGGATATTGACACTGATCACTGGTCTCTCCATCACCTATTCTAAAAACCCCTAAAAACTACAACCCCGTTTTGCAAAGGCTATCTCTTCCAAATCACCTTGTGCCCTGATTGCCATAGCCTAGCAATCCTACCCTAGGGACACCCCCTCGAGTTGGAGAAGAGCCAACTAGAAGTGCATAGAGGTAGTTATCGTGGTGACAGTGGGTAACACCTCTTAGGTTACTGTGAACTAGTAGTGATCTTTGGGGCTTTAACTAAACATGCTAGTTTGCATAGTAATGCCGAGTTTCCATGAGTTTCCGATATTGGTACGTGGACAGTTTAGGAGTTTTGTGCAACACATCTTTTGCTTAAATCAGGATTATAAAGAACATTTTTTAATACAAATTTCTTACCACTTGTCAACCTTGATTGCACATATATGTGCCCTTCAACCACATGAGGCCTGTTATCACCTAAGCCAATTCTATATCTTGGACGTAACTTCTACAGGAGATAAGTTAAATCCTTCCTATCCTTCATATGCTTTGGGGCAGCTAAGCCCATTCCCTACTTATGCTTATTGGATTTATGACTAATAAAGTATAAACTAATGAGAATCCAACACTATTTTCTTTTTTGGGCTTGCCATTTTTTATTTTTATGCAAACAAATCCAAATAATAAACTCTGAAACTTTGAACCTTAAAACATAAGTTTACCTCCTATGTGTACCTCCTCCCTGGGAACTTCAGATGAACAACAGTTATAATCCACACCGTGGCTACCTTGTGGAGTGTTAACTTTCCCACAATATACATTTTAATTTTACTAACCCTTTACTGATGTATAAAAGTAGGCAAAAAGTTAAAGTTGCTTTAATTTGCTCCTGATTTCATGTTGCTGACTAACCAACATTTTTGTTCTGCATGTGATGTCTACCCAAAAATCAATTTGCGCAACATTTTTCATGGTGTCTGCCTATCATCAAAATTATTGTCAATCATGCTGCTCTATCATGTCTGTCCATGCCCAGTCTAAACTAGCATTCCTGCTACATTATTGCACAAAACAACGCTTCTCCCAGATGTTACATTGAAGAGTTTAATTCCTTAACATCTCTTCAATTTAAACTTTGAAGGCTAAAATTCAATTTAACTCAACTACTATTGTAACAGCCACGCTGCTTTTGGTTTGAGATGCCCACAATGAGCCCACAATGTCCTCTGTGTTCCTCCTGTCACACAAAATAATGTGATGCATTGCACTGCCATCAATGTTTCATGCACCCTTAACTAATTGGATTCTTTGCCTCTATGTTGACTCAAAACACCAGTGTTCCTAGGCATGACAGAATCCATTCAGTGTGAATATCCTCCTTTTTTAATTTTTATTGTTATGTTTTTTATTCTGTTATTGCTTAAGACAATCTCTTTGATTCTATTGTCATAGCTCAGAAGTATCTGTACAGTGTATACATTGTTGCTGGAGAAATAAATTAAATACAAAATATTTAATTTAGTTTTCTGCATGTAAAAAAAAAATCAAGTCTTCCTCAAAATATATGATCTATGTAATAGTTCTATATAATTGCTGCATACAAATTTTTAGGCTTTACTTCAGTGGGTATTAAATTTGTTTTTACAGTTTTATCTGTTGAATTGAACTGTTTTAGCTTGGGCTAGTCGATTTTTTTTTTATGATAAATTTGCTGATGAACTTGAAATTGTTTCAATAGCATCATGAACCTTTTTGGAGTGCTAAAGTTCAAAAAGATGGGGGAGGATTTTCTTCGGAATTCTGGCATTGCTTTCACAATTATTAGGTTAGTTTCTCTTTTGCAGGGCCAAGCAGCATTTTATTCTACATTACAAAGACACAAATATCTGTGGTTATTCTAAGTTTTCTATTCTAGCAGGTGACACCGTTAAGAGACTTTTTTTTTAATAACGATGGCATCCAATATTGCTCCATGTGGATGGTAACTTGCAGGCCAGGAAGACTTATGGATGGGCCATATACTTCTTATGATCTGAACACTTTGCTTAAAGCAACAGCAGGCACACGCCGTGCTATATTGATTGGACAAGGTATACTAATAATTCCGCTGTTTTCACCACATTCCCTTCATCTGTTTGTTGTTTCTGAGATTTGTAATTGAGTGTTATTTCACATAGAGATAATTAAGTGCAGAGATCAATCTGAAGGAGAAAACCATTAATCTACTTATCCTAAATAAGAACATTTTCTATTAGAAATCGAAATAGACTACCAGTGTTAGGGATAATTCTAGCCACTTTGCGGTTATTATTTCAGGCAATACTTTCAGGACCATGATTAGTGTCAGTGTGAGCATTTGATGCTTTAAAAGCTTATGGCAAGTTGCATAAAAATGTGGATCTCTTGATGAATGATGCTAATGATTTTACTTAACATATTGTAATTCTGTCAAATTTTGTCCATCTTATTGACAGTGGAAATCAGCAGTTTCTCTGTGCAAAAGTTTGTCTTCCCTTTTGTTTGTTTTCATCTTTTTTTGGTCAGAAGGCAAGAGAAGGAACCTCCCTAACATTGAGGAAACAGTAATTAAAGCGAAAATTTACAACAGTTCCAATGTTTGACATCCTTTTTATTAATTATAAGGAAATCCGTTAGCTTTTGGGTTACTCCAATTGCACCATAACCTCTAGTAAAAGGGTTGGATGATGTATACCTCTGTCATATGTCCCTGATAGGCCAACAACAAAGAGTTCCCATGTGGATAGATACAAAAAAGCATGTAATCGTCAATAGTTGACTAGTCATGCTTTGCATGATGATATACCAACCACATAGATATCTTCAAATAGGTTCGCAGGATGAATGCATTGTCCATTAACCAGTATCAAAACAACACTAAGGCATTAAAAATAGTTCTTTTCTCCTTTGGGGTGGAGTTAACATGGTCAACCAAGGTTAGTCAAGTGAATTTACATGGCCTAAGTAGATTAATGAGTTCTAGATAAGGGGGGACAAGGGGGAAATGGTATTTTCTTCACCATTTAGACAGACACTAGGGATGTGTCTCACAAAGGGAGCGAAAAGTAGCAAGGTACTCTCCCGGTTGGTCTTAACAAGCCACCCCTTTATATTTTCTTTGTGTTTTTCTTTGCCATTTCCTTTTGATTTTTCATTCTTTGCATATTTTTCTTTTGATATTTCTTTGGCTGCTCATTTTATTTCTAAGGGTGACAGTTGAAAGATATTGGCCCTGGATAGCCTTTTGGGCCCCAATCAATGGCACAACCTTAGCTCTGCATCCTGCAAG
Source organism: Pseudotsuga menziesii (assembly GCA_001517045.1). NCBI lineage: Eukaryota > Viridiplantae > Streptophyta > Pinopsida > Pinales > Pinaceae > Pseudotsuga > Pseudotsuga menziesii. The sequence goes on along the minus strand of LPNX011174346.1, from coordinate 656,037 downwards.
CGTCCATTAACCTCTTAATTCAAGGAGTACCTACCCTTCCAATTTCCACCTTGTTTGGCATAGCTTGGGGTAACTCAGACAAGACCTTGGGAAGAGCATCGTTCACTGGACAAATCCTATTGTATGAGAGGGCCTTGTACTATAAAATAAAAATGACCACAATCATCTAGCTTTCATTGCTACAAATGATCAATCCTGAGACACTATGGAAAACTAGGAGGTCTTCTTGGTGAAGAAAACATAGAGGGAAAAGGTCTAGAATCCATCTTTCAAGCTTTAGCTGTTAGACACTGAGAGGGGGGGGTGAATCAGTGCAAAGCAATATTAGAACTTTTCTTAACTTGTCACAATTAATTACTGCATAATCATTTCATAAACATCTTCCACTTCATCATTCACATATCATAAGCATTTGAATCATCAAGAACCATAACACAAAAGAACACAACACCATATAATTTTGTAATCTTTTTGTATTAGTTTTGGTCCGGCTACAACCGTGAGGTAAAATCAGCACCTACCGATATGTAGAGCACCTACTCTGCATCCAGGACCCTGCCTGGTTTTCTTAGACCTTGCTAAGAAGGGTTTGAGGTATCATAACCTCAAAAGCAAGACAAGCTTGCTTATACAATTAAAGTATACTTGTGTTACCATACTCATGTCATCATACACAAGCAATCTCTGTCACATCATCAATGCTGCTCATCATCTCTGCTCATCATATCAACTCTGTTGTAACACTGCTCATCAGTCATCTTGTTCATTTGCTCACTGCTGCTCAACAACCTCTGTGCTCTAGTCATTGTCAAATCATCCCTGTAGATATCACTGCCACATCATCTTTCTGCCCATGCCATCACTGTCATATTAAACATCAAAACTGCTGGTCATCTACTGCTGCAACACTCTTCTGCTCATCACTCTCATCATCTTCTTCACTTGTCACATCATCATCATGTCTTTTGCTAAAGGTATCACTGCCATACTGCTGTAGGTGTCAAACTGTCATCATCATCATTGTCATGTCTTCTTGTCACTAGGATGCTTCTTCAAGTCACTCTTCATTATACTTAGACTTAGACTGTGTATTGGCTGAGTGGAAGAGCCCAACACAAGTCCTAACTTGGTCTGTCAATACTAGAGCTGTCATCCACTCACCAAGTAAGGGCTGTCATCTTCTTAAGCTGTGCATCAACCTTGCTCTGTGTGTCACTCTCACTGTGTATCATCCTTGTACTTCATCAATAGCTTCTAGGGCTGTCATCATGGACTGTCATCTTCATGATTAAGCCTCATCATCAGCATGTCAACTTCTAGGGCTGTCATCATGTTGCATGCATCATCATTTCATATGCAGTGAATGGAGTATGCATCAACATAGTGTATCAATGGTGTACAAGGCATCATTAATAATGCACAAGGCATTATCATGGTTTACAAAGCATCATAAGATACACAGCATCATTATGCAGTATGTCACCAAAGAGAATGCATAGGGTAGCATCAGACTATATTATTGTACTTACATGCACCACTGTTCATACCACTTGTCTACTCATAAACACATCATTGTTTATGCTTCACTGTATGTACAGTATCATCCATGTGTAGACTGAGATGCCCCGGTTCACTGCGCCAGCTTCCAATGATTGAAGTACACTCTCATTGCTTCATTAATATTCTCAAACTTGCAATAATACAACCAATACAAGCAAACCCCAACCAATGTCCAAGAGGATTGTGTACACTGTGAAGAAGACCCCAAACTCAGTCACCTTGGACTGTACACCTTCTCGGATTGTTTGCTTGCTAGCATAAACTTGAACTGAGGGTGTATATGGAATATCAAGCCAAGTTTAAGACCAAGCTCTCATTCCTTCATGTATACAAGTGTCAAAAACAGACTTCAATCAAGCATTAGATTTGACTGTGCATATTTCATACTTTGTCATAGAAGATCCCAACTTTTGACTGTAAAAGGAACAACAATAAAACCGTGGATGATCTCCAACTTTAAGTTAGGACTGTATGTGCAGAGAGGAAGCCCTAACCAATGTCATACACATTCAGACTGTGTATTGTGCTTGGAAGAACTTAGCACAAGTTCAACCTTGAACTATGTAGATGTTGAGAAGCAAATCAATAGCAGACTGAACTCAGATGGTGTTCAAACTCCAGGTTATCATCCCTTCATTCATACCAGACTGTGTATGATCTTCAACAAAACTTCGGGACTGGCTGAGGACTGTGGAAACCCTCCAACAGTGTCAACCTCAGGCTATGAATGAACCCCAATCAAGTCACAATTAGAACTGTGACTTTGAGATGGAACTTCGGTGGACTGCCTCCAACATGTGCACTGTGTAAACAAGTCACAAAATCAGTCTATGGAGAAAGGCTTTCAAACTCGGACCACACTCAAATTCCTCAGAACTGTGGATTGTGTATTATGCTTGTTGCTGTCAATTTGAGACTGTTTAGTTGGTAAGAAAGACCCCAAGCAAGTCAAACTTGGCATCACTGTGCAGTGTATGATGTGTTGGTTAAAACCCCAGACAAGTCCAAGATTTGGACTGTCACATAGCAAAAGAAGAACAAAAATTCACTTTTCTAGTGTTAGTTGCCTCCGAATTCACCTCAGACAACTTCAAGCTCTGCTGCAAAATTTGGACTGTTTTACCTTTGTTGTTGCCACCAAATTCACCATACTGTTGTAATCTCGGGTCTGCTACACTGCTCCCAAATTTAGGGCATCCACAAATTGGGGTCTGTTTGTAATTTTGTACTGCTGCAAACAGTCACCAAAAAGGACTTCACTGCTGCTAAAATTCACAGAAATAAGACGAGTCTGCTGTTGCTATGTTTTAGTGTTCTTTCTGCTGCCCACGAGTACCTCAGGCCAGACTTCAAACCATCAAAAAATTGCAGTCTGCTGCTTCCTGAAAAATCAGTATGCTGCTGCCCGAAATTACAGTCTGCTGCTGCCCGAAATTTGCCTCAGTAAGACCACCGAAATTTCCTCAGAGCTCCCACAAAAATTCTTTCATAAATGAGGACGTTACTTGGTATTTATACACATTTTAAACCCCAATTTTTATGAGGCCGACCTGTTAAAAATGTATTTTTAATTTTAATATTTAAAGGTCTTTATGGAGCCGACTTCAAGGTGAGTTGTATTATTTTATTTTTATTTTCATTATTTTGTTTTGTCACACAATCACTCCTTTGCCACATCATTAGGGATGTGTGCACAAGTCATCAAGGGTGAAGGTGTCCTCCATAAGCATAAGTAAGGGTGTCCATTAAGCCACTAGGGCTTCCAAGGATATGCCATGTGCAAGAGAATGGTTTCTCCAAAGTTTGTGGTCTTCAACACATTATGACCATGGTTTATATGAAAATGTTTAATCAAATGACCACAACCGTCATGGGTTCCTTCAATATCCATGTTAGTCAACAAGTACAAGAGGGCTTCTTCAACAAGGTTGTCATCATCTTTAAGGTCCATATGTGTGAGTTCAAGACCCAAGCCATCACAAGCAAGGGTGTGTTTCATCATGCCATCTAACCACATCATTTTCACCTCTACTACAAGGGTACAAGAGCCATTAAACCACTAAGTGTGTGGGTCCAAAGGCTTTCTCATCCCTAGGGCCATCTCAAAAAGTTCCAAGACTTCATATGATCACTTCATTTTCATCAGGAGTACAAGGACCTTTAAAGTTTAAACCATCAATTGTGGGTCTAAGGACCTCTTCAAGGTTTCTTCATCAAGTAAGAAGCTTCATAGGCTTCTTCAACCACCTGAACCTCACAAGAGGACCTCCAAGGGTCAAGATATCTTCTGTGGGGGTGCTAGGTCTTTTTCTGGGGTACCATGACATCATCATAGCATGAATAACCACAGAATGGGTCATTAATGCTTCTCTAACCCATCTAGGGCTTCTCCATCGTCTACCAATGCTTCAGGACCATCTCAATGCTTCTCTAACCCATCTAGAGTTTCTCCAACGTCCATCAAGGCTTCAGGACCATCTCTAGGGTCTTTAGTATCATCAGCAGGGTCTTCAACATCTTCAGCAAAGTGGTGGCATCAAAATCCAGTCTTGTGGGTACAGGGACCTTGTCAACTGGGTATAGGGTGCTTCAAGGCACAAACCACTTTATAAGGGGTCAAGGCACTACAGGTGGGACTTGGTGGCATTAATGACATCCTGTGGGGCCACTACAAGTCCATGTTGGCATCAATGACAATTTCATCAACATTAGCCAAAGGTTGCAAATCATAATTGAAGTGAGATATGAAGGATGGATGATAAGCCATATGTGGACTCAAAGGAGGGAGTAAAAGCTCTTAAAAATACCAAGGGTCACCTTGGTGACTTGGCTAATAAACAAATCACACACCTTTCACCCTCGTCAACCTAAGGGTTGATACTACTAAATATACTCATTAGAGAATCACAAAGCATTCTTGCTCAAATTTTATAAGAATACATCATCATCATCATCATCATGGTATGGCATATAACATATCCTCCTTTCATAATCCATAAAAAATAACCACATTCATATCATATGGGGAGCCCAAGAGCTGGAAAGATGTGTTAGAAAGTGGCAACAAGGAAGGTCTTCTATCATTGGCATGTGTCCTTGCTGGATGGAAGATATAAAACAAGAATCCAAATGGATCATTGCCTTTATCCAAAGTTTAGACTTGGGAAAGGTGCATTATGTGATCTAATTTTAATTTGACTTAATGGAGGCACTTTTATAAAGTTCATGTGAAATATAATTTAAGTGATGGCTAATCTAATATTGGCCATTGATCTCACCAAAAGATCTCATCCATTGATCCATAGTGAGAGTTGGGGTTTTCACTTGGCCATTGAGTTAAAAGGAGATTCATTTGGTGGAGAGGAGACACACACAATTGCTTTGGCACACACATTTCCAGAGAGAGATTTCTTGCTCATAGCTTTTTAGCCGAAGAGTGAGAGAGAAGTTTGTAGAGGAATTTTTTCAAAGAGTGAGACAGAAGAACTTTCCTCGGAGATTGACAGAGCAACACAGGAAAAACGCAGGGAGGTGTACAGTGACATAGGAGTAGCCTGCGTGACACCAACAGACTGTATGCATCTGTATGGGTGACACAGGCGGTCATACGAGTGACGTCAGTGTTCGTACGGTGATGCAGAGGCCGTATGGCTGACACCGAGGCGTAAGGGTTATGCAGGTAGTGACGCAAGGGGGGTCGTGCTATCTTTGTGGGGTTTTTTCCATTGTTCCACGAGGACGTGTCCCGTAGGGTCAGGGACACGTTTCCACGTTTCCTGCGTCTCGGGGACTTGGGGACTCCTGGCGAAACGTTACCCCCCTGCCATGCCCCTAAGATTTTTTTTTAAGTTTTCCCATTATTTTCACTTTTTGCAATCCCTACTTGGTACTACTTAGAAAATAAATCAATATATTTAGTATTTACATTGCACAATCATGAATATACATCAAATAAATTATTATTTTTTTATATTTATAATTTTAGAGACGTCCCCACGTCCTCCCCTAATTTTCCTAAATTTGGGGGTGGTCTGCACGCGTCCCGAATGTGCGTTTCCCCGCTCCCGCGTCCCCCCGTCCCGGAAACTTGGGGGAACATTGGTTTTTTCTCAGTGATTTTTGGTTGTACAATTTTTCTAGGTTGGGTAAAATCGATTTCTGGATTGTATTGTTATATATCTTGCTAATAAAATATCTTCTTAGACTGTTGCACCGGTTTTCCCATCTTGGGTTTTTTCGGGGGTTTCCATATCCAAAAATATTGGTGCCTCTATTGGTGTGATTGCAAAGGGGTATTCATAGAAGTTAGGTATTGACTATGAGGAGACCTTCGCCCTTGTCGCCAGATATTCTTCTATTCGGACTATTATCTCATTAGCAACAGAGATGGGTTGGCACGTTCATCAGATGGATGTAAAGACTGCCTTCCTCAACGGATGTATAGAGGAGGAGGTATTCATTGAGCAACCCGAGGGGTTCGAGGTGGAGAACAGGGAGTCGCATGTATGTAGGTTGTAGAGAGCTCTTTATGGGCTCAAGTAGGCACCTCGGGCATGGTACTCGAAGATCGACATCTATCTACGAGAGATGGGATTCCAACGGAGTGAGGCCGACCTCAACCTATACTTCTTGTTAGTTGAGGTGCCTCTCATATTGGTTTTGTATGTAGATGATATCTTTCTTATAGGAGGTGAGAGGCTGATCGACGAATGCAAGTCAAACCTTGCAGCTGAGTTTGAGATGAAAGACCTTGGGTTGATGCATTACTTCCTAGGTCTAGAGTTTTGGTAGAGAGATGGGTGCTTCTTCATTGGTCAAGGGAAGTATGCAGTAGAGATCTTGAGGAGATTTAGGATGGAGGATTGCAAGCCCATGTCCATACCTCTAGTTTTCAACTGGAGGAAGATTGATTCATCGGGGTCAGAGGAGTTGGATCCTACATTGTATCGCCAGCTTATCGGATCACTCATGTATCTGGTCAACACACAGCCAAGCATTAGCTTTGCAGTCAACCCTTTGAGTCAATTCATGGTGAACCATCGGAGAGTACATTGGACAACTACGAAGCATGTGCTTCACTACATCAAAGGTACAATGGAGTACGTGTTAGTTTATGAGCGTAGTGGGAGTATACAGTTAGCAGGTTTCACAAATGCTAACTGGGCAGGATGTGTAGAAGACCGGAAGAGCACTTCAGGTTGTTACTTCAACATTAGGTCAAGGGTTATCTCTTGGTTCAATAGGAAGCAGAAGTCAGTTGCATTAAGCTCGACAAAGGCTGAGTACATGGCGGCCAGTTTGGATGCATGTGCGGGAATGTGGCTGAGAAAGTTACTTTCAAGGTTATTTGAGTGTGAGCTAGAGGCTACAGAGGTTCGCTATGACAATCAAAGTGGCATTAGGCTATCTGAAAATCCATTTTTCCATGGCCGGAGCAAACACATAGACGTCGGGTATCACTTTCTGAGAGACTGTGTACAAAAAAGAACCATTTGGTTGGAGTACATTCAGATAGATGAGTAGATGGCGGGCATTTTCACTAAGGCACTTTGCAGGCACAGTTTTGTGAAGTTCAGAGATAAGTTGAGGTTGCTACCGAATCCCTTCCTCGTTGAGAGGTAGTGTTAAAAAGTGGCAACAAGGAAGGTCTTCTATCATTGGCATGTGTCCTTGCTTGATGGAATATATAAAACAGGAAGCCAAATTGATCATTGCCTTTATCCAAAGTTTAGACTTAGGAAAAGTGCATTATGTGATCTAATTTTAATTTGAATTAATGGAGGCACTTTTATAAAGTTCAAGTGAAATATAATTTAAGTGATGGCTAATCTAATCTTGGCCATTGATCTCACTGGAAGATCTCATCCATTGATCCATAGTGAGAGTTAGGGTTTTTCGCTTGGCAATTGAGTTAAAAGGAGATTAATTTGGTGCAAAGGACACACACACACAGTTGCTTTGGCACACACATTGCCAGAGAGAGATTTCTTTCTCATAGCTTTTCAACCGGAGAGCGAGAGAGAAGTTTGCAGAATTTTTTCAGAGAGTGAGACATAAGAACTTTCCCCGGAGATCGACAGAGCAGCACAGGAAAAACACAGGGAGGTCATACAGTGACGCAGGAGCAACCTGTGTGACATCAACAGACCATACATGGCCTTACGGTGATGCAAAGGCCGTACGACTGACACAGAGGTGTGAGGGTGACACAGGTAGGTCGTGCTATCTTTGTGGTGTTTTTCCTCAGTGAGTTTCGGTTGTACGATTTTTCCAGGTTGGGTAAAATCGATTTCTAGATTGTATTGTTCTATATCTTGCTAATAAAATATTTTCTCAGACTGCTGCACCGATTTTCCCATCTTGGGTTTTTCTGGGGGTTTCCAACTTTCCATACCCAAAAATATTGGTGTCTCTATTATATGTTTCTCAATATTTATTTTCTGCTCCATTATTTGCGAAGAAACTCATTTGTGGTTAGCAGTAATAATAAAAAAATATACTGTGTAGCTCAAGATTGGGTTTTAAGGAAATTTACAAGATGGACTCCCAATATTTGGGAAATTTGCAAATATAGGTCTATAGGGGTGCCCCACAAAGTGTGGTACAATAGGACTCAAGTAGGCACAACAAGAATGGTATTCTAGGATTGATAGATACTTGTAGAGTATGGGTTTCACCAAAAATGAAGCAGATCCCAATTAATATCTTATATTTGTTAAGGTTGATCTTCTCATTTTGGTACTATATGTAGATGACCTATTTTTTATAGGTTCAGAGAAGCTTATTTCATGGTGCAAAGCAGATATGGTAGTTGAGTTAGAGGTGAAAGGAAATCAACATGATGGATTACTTATTGGTTTTGAAGGTTTAATAGAGACCAAGGGATATTTTTCTTGGGCGAGGTAGGTAAGCAGTCGAGATCCTTAAGAGATTTGGATGGATGACTACAAACCCATGGCCATGCCTATGATCACTAATCTAAAGGAGGTCATGCCTATGATCACTAATCTAAAGGAGGTCACTACTTTAGACTCAGATATGGTGGATCTCACGTTGTATAGGTAGTTGAAGGATCCTTGATGTATTTGGTTAATACTAGGCTAGATATATGTTTTGCAGTGAACACCTTGAGCTAGTTCATTGTGGAGCCAATGGAGGAGCATTGGGTAGCAACAAAAGATTTGCTGAGATACTTGAGGTGCACAGAGGTGTATGGGATGAGATATCTTGGAGATGGTGTTGTGGTGCTGTGGGGATCTATAGATTCAGATTGGGAAGGAAGTGCATCAAATGGGAAGAGCACCTCAAGGTGTTGCTTCAGCTTGGGATCAACGATAATATCCTGGTTTAGCAAGAATTAGACTTTCGTGGCACTCAACTCAGTAGAGGTTGAGTATATGGCAGCGAGTACAACTAGTTGTGAGGTCATCTAGCTTCACAAGTTGCTAGCAAGTTTATTTGATCAAGAGTTGAACCCCATGACGATTTACTCTGATAATCAGAGTTGTATCAAACTCTATGAGAATCCAGTTTTTCATGAAGGATCCAAGCACATTGACATCAAATATCACTTCCTTCGAGACATAATTCAGAAGGGAACAATGAAGCTCCAGTATGTACCCACAAATCAACAGGTTGTTGATATTCCAACCAAACCCTTAGCAAAAGGGAAGTTTGAAGCATTCAAAGACAAACTTGGATTGGTGTAGAATTCCTTCTTTGCTAAGAGGGAGTGTTGATGTTTGTTGCTCGAATAGAAACTTCTACACAGGTTTAGTGTCAAACATGCATGAAGTCGTCAAAGTCAAATCTATTTTCTAATTCACTTTATTAATAAAGTGAAAGTCTTATTTTTAGCTGTTGAGTCTAATAAAGTATATTTTAATAATTAGTGATTTAGACTAATTTCAACCATATATCTTATTGAGAGAGTAGGGTTTCAACTAAAGTATAAAGGCAAGTCAAGGTAGAGGGTTAAAACCAAAGTTACAAATATCGTGTCGATGAATATATTCCCGAGGGTCCAAAAACAAATTATCGGATTTATCGATGAAAATGTCAACAAAAAACAACAAACTTAGAAATAAAAAAATACAAAAATGCAAAAATGCAAAAAATCAAGATATATTCGAAAAAATCGTGATGTATTCGAAAAAATGACAAAAATGACAATAAATTATAAAATCGGGAAAAAATTGCCAAAAAATCGGGGAAAATATCGGCGATATATTGCCGATATATCGCTTGTGAGTTAGCATCGTGATATTTTGCGATGTTGCCGATATATCGGCGATGTTTCTAACAAAGGTTAAATCGCATTCATTATTCACTTAAAAGACAATTTGGTCGGGAGGTGAAGTAATTCATCCGTGCAGCAGAATTAGAGAATCAGAGAGGAGCTTGGATTAGCAACTAGGTATATTTCAACAAGCAAGTAGCAGGTACAACAGTTCCATACGGTCTTATAGGCCAATACAACAGATTTGTATAGTCATATGGATCCATATGGAATTTTGTACCATCTAACGGACAAAACCGTATAGCCATACGGAACAGGTCCATACAATCATACGAACAACCATACAATAGGGAAGTAAGCAATTGGCTATTTTCTCGTTTTTGGAGGGCAATTTTCCTTAGTAAGGTGTGCAGATTTTGCCCTATTTGAGTGTACCATACAGCTGTAAATTTTTTCAGCTATGGAGATTTCCTTGTAAGCTTTGATCTATTAATGAAAGGCTGATTTGAAGGAGTAAATTATCTGTGTACTATGTTTATGCTTTCGTTGTTCATTTTCCTAATATGTGTGAACACTGCTATGTGAAGAATTTACTTTCTGAAAATTAAGGTATATTAATTTGAGAACATAAGCAGTGTTACGAACATCGGCGAAAAATCGGCCGATTTTGAGAAATCGCGATTTTTTCGCCGCGCCGATTTTTCTTTAAAAAATCGCCCCAAAAATCGGCCCGATTTTTTCCCATTTTTTGCCGCTTTTTTCCCAAGAAATCGGCCCAATAAATCGCGAGTCGATGGAAAAACTCGGCCGGCCGCAGACAGGGACGGAAAAAGTGGTTTTTAAGTTGGTTTTTTTCATTTTTTTTCTCATTTTGAGTCCAACAGTCCACTAGGAGGTGAGCTAAGAGTTTGAGAGGGCAAGTGAAGAGGGTTTCAAGAGACCAACAACAAATTTAGGCAACATTTTCTTTGCCATCAAGCATCAAATTGAAGATTGGATCTTGCCATTTGGGGTTTTTTCCACAGCTGAAGGTAAGTAAAAAATTTGCCCATCATTTCTCACTTTTCCAAGAGGGATTGTTGTTGATTTACTTTGCCATGTAATTGTCTATCTTCAAAAATGATTTTTATGGGGTTTTAAGCATTTTTTTTCCAACTGTTATGTATTTTTTTGTTGCTTGCATGCCAAAAAACGTTTTGGCATTTTTTATCTTGCCCTAGATTCCTTATAAATCCTCATAAAAATGTCTATGTATTTTTCCTCATCAAATTAATGGTTGAATGCTCAATATTTCTTGGAATTCTTCTTGTGTTTTAAACTTTTACATTTTCAATAATCACATATGCTAAAAAACGTTTTTTTTCTTGCCTTAGGTTCAAACTTCAAAGTATCAAGATTCAAGCTTCATTTTGTCCCCAATAACTCCATATACAAGATGCCAAAGGCTTTGGATCTATTTTGGGAGTGGGGCTCACCTATTGACCCAGTCAATCGACAAATTCTCACTTGCAATCTATGTGGGAAAAGAATGACAGGAGGGATAAGTAGGCTGAAATACCACCTTGCACAAATAGCAGGGCATGATGTGGGTCCTTGCAAAGAAACAACTCTGGAAATCATTGCTAAGGCCACACAAGCAATTGAGGGCACAGGGCTAAGGAAACAATACAAGGAGGCTGTGAGGAATCAACTTGCTTCAAGATCCGGGTCCGCAGCAGGAGTAGGGGCTAGTGGGACAAGCCTAGATACCGATACCCACTCCACACAGCAGTCCACATTGCCTTTCATGGTATCTTCAAGATGCAACCTTGGTGGACAACCTTCTATAAGGTCCATGGTGAAGGTAAAGGAAAAAGCAGACGCACACAAACTTATTGGTCGATGCTTGTTATGGAGTGCTATTCCATTTAACTTTGCAAAGAACCCATTTTATGTGTCCATGTTTGAGGCGGCTACTTTAGTTGGAGCAGGGTTCAAGCCCGCTAGTTATGAGGAGTTGAGAGGGCCCATCCTTCAGGATGAAAAGGCTGATTGCACTCGCAGATTGGAGGAGCTTCAAAGATCATGGGACATAACAGGATGCAGTGTGATGTCGGATGGTTGGACCGATATGAGGGGTAGGACACTTCTCAACTTCTTGGTTCATTGCCCCAGGGGGACTATGTTCATGAGATTTGTGGATGCATTTGCACATGTCAAAGATGCGGTTTTACTATGTGGCTTGTTGGATGAGTTCATCCAAGAGATTGGGCTGCAGCATGTTGTCCAAGTGATAACGGACAACGCTGCGAACTATGTGGCTGCTGGTAGGATGCTCATGGCTAGGTATCCTACACTATTATGGAATCCTTGTGCCGCCCATTGCCTTGATTTGATCTTATAGGATTTAGGCAAGATTGATTGGATCAAGGATACTATTGATTCAACACGGAGCATCACAAAATTCATATATAACCATGCAGCAGTGCTTAGCTTGATGAGAAAGTTCACAGGTGACAAAGAGTTGGTGCGTCCTGCCATCTCACGCTTTGCCACTAGCTTTATTTCTCTTCAGTCACTCTTGAATTCTATGTGGGACTTGCAGGCGATGTTCTTTTCACTAGAGTGGCGTGTTTTATCATTTAGCACTAGACCAGAGGGGCAAGCCACATTTAGGCTAGTTGCATATGATGAGAGTTTTTGGGGTGCGGTGAAGGAGGTGTGCACCATCACCGAACCTTTGGTAAGGGTTCTCCGCTTGGTTGATGGAGAGAAGCCCGCAATGGGCTACCTATATGAGGCCATGCATAGGGCCAAAGAATCCATCCGTGCTTATTATGAGGACAAGGGAGATCAGGGGCAGGAGAGACAACATATGATATGGGCGGTGATTGATGCGCGATGGAACCACACACTCCATCGCCCCATTCATGCTGCAGGGCTATACCTCAACCCTGTGTATGCTTACTCCTATGGCTTTAGATTTGATGGAGAGGTTATGTCTGGATTCTATGAGTGTGTCCAAAGGATGGTACCTGATGCAGCTGAGCGTACACAACTTTCCCAAGAGTTGGAAATGTATAAGAGAGCTACAGGATTATTTGGGTTTGATATAGCAATAAATGATAGGACCAACCTGATGCCAAGTAAGCTTCACCTAGTTTCAAACTTTCAACTGTAAAGTTTAAATTTAAAATTTCATTTTCTCTTTCTAATTCTTTGTTTTAAATTTTATTTTTCGTTTCTCATGTTTATTTTATTCATAATTTCATTGTAGATACTTGGTGGGAGAACTATGGTGGTTGTGTACCTATTCTACAGAAGCTTGCCATTCGAGTGCTCAGCCAGACATGTAGCTCTTCTGGTTGCGAGCACAACTGGAGTGTATTTGAAAAAGTACACTCCAAAAAGCGCAACAGGTTAGAGAATTTCAAATTTTCAAATTCATTATATAATATAAAATTTAAATTATTAAATTCTAATTTATAGATTTATGCCACTTTAATATTTAATATTTATGATCCTCCTCCAGGTTGGATACTCAGCGCCTTAATGATTTGGTCTACGTCCACTACAATCTCAGGTTGTGGGTGAAGCAGTATCAGAGAAAAGTTGATGCGAAGGCCATTTCATTGGATGAGATTGACACCACCGCCGCATGGAGGGCAGAGTGTGAGGAGCCTGTTATGGAGGTAGCCCCTGATTGGCTAGAGGATGATCATGCTACTGATAGTGATCATGGTGAGACTCATACAGTCTCAGAGGATTTGGATGAGCATGTTCCAGTTCCAGAGGAGTTTCACACCGATTCTGGGAGTGTGCCACAGTCAGAGCTAGAGGGAGATAGACCTGGTGGTAGCACAGGCACTAGTACTGGTAGAGGAGCAGGAGCTGCAGGACTACCTCCTCGACCTTCTCATTCTTCAGGACATTAGTTTCGGCCACCTTCTCCAGTTTCTAGAGGACGTCATTTTGCAGGGTCTTCTTTTAGAGGACGTCAGAGTCCAGTACGAGGCCCACAAGCCTCAAGGGCACCTACTTCTAGCTCTAGAGGAAAGGCCATTTGCACAGCGATTACCTTTTCCCGTAAAAGGGGTAGAGGGAATCAATAGTTTATTTACTTTACTTCATTGTAGATGACTCGTGAGTCATGATGATGATCATGAGATACATTTGTTATATTTTTGATGACTTAAGATGCAAGGACATGATCCATTTTGTATGTGTGATGTATCTCGATTCTCTAGACATCTTATATATCTTATATATCGGTTTTCTTTCCATATTCATGTAGCAATGTGTTTATCTGATGTTATTGTTGCTTTAGATGTTTAAAAAATTGAAAAAAAATGAATATTTTTCTATTTTTTAAGTTTGCCGATTTTTTGCTGATGTTTGCCGATGTTTTGCCGAGATATCCCGAAACGATGTTTCCTGGACCCTGCCGATTTTTTCGCCGTGCTGATGTTTGCAACACTGAACATAAGGATGGCCCCTTGTCCAACATTGGCAATTATGTTGCACAGCTTTGTAGATGGGGCCATCCCCTTCTTTGTGGGTTGGTTATCTATTATGGACACATAGTCCTGACGTTGATAGTTTAATTGTTGATTGATGGTCTCCTTTCATGGACCTATCTTTCACAAGTGGATTGATGGCATTGGAGGTTGATTTGATTGATATCTCGACATTCATTGCACATGCCTTGAGGTCGTTGTAAATTTTCCTAACCCTAGGTGAATAATCTTCTTAGCCAACAAATATTTTTGTAGTTTGCAAAGCCAATTGTGCTGCACCAGTTTTCATAGATTTAGAAGAATCTTACAAGTTAATCAAAGCATGCTGACAAGTATCATATAGTTACCAAGCAAACAGCTAAAACTGAAAGTTGTGAAAATCATCAATGAATAAAAATAACATGATCGTTTATCACTCATCAAATTTTGTTTAGAGAATTTCTGTTTTGTTCTAATTGCACTAATGTTACATGGAGTTTCTAGAAATACGATACGCCCTAATTTTGACTTTGGATAGGGGATGAACTGGTGGGAGAGGCTAGCAGGATTGATGTGGCTGAAGCATGCATACAAGCATTATATTTAGAGTGTACTGTTGGACACACTTATGAGATCAACTCAGTTGAGGTAAGGTAGATTATGATTTCAGAACATTTGCTATTCACATTTCCATATATATGCAATTGAATGGTATCAAAATCTATTCATAGAAAACTGCCTAAAATATGTCATTTGCATCCTTCTGGAAATAAAAATCCTCACTTCTTGTTGTAAAAACTTGTTATCTGTAAGTGAACTAACATGATGTGCCATATTTTCTTGATTACTAGTTTCTTATTACTGATTTAAAATTGGTGAAACAGGGAATTGGACCAGGGAGTGATCCACAGAAGTGGGAGAATCTTTTTAAAGGTGCTAATCTAAAAGAGTTGAATGCATGATTGAAGCATTTGGCAAATTGTATTCAAAGTTAACTCTGCCATGGGATCTTCTGAAGGCGGCTCTCTACTTTGATCTACATTATGAATATGACAAAATGATAGTCTTACTGTTTATTGCTTTTAATTCTGGGTGTTCAAGATGTTTTGTTGTTATTTTTCCCGTTTAGTGTGAGAAGGAAATGCTTTGTAGTTGACTGGAAGCTCGTGTATCAGCAAGTGGGTTATACAGAAATAGCAATTTTTGAAGCAGGAATCCTGAATGATCACCATGAAGACAGTGGACAGGATGGATGAATAGTGTATGCAGGAAATGCGTATTATATTAAAGAAAGAATGTGGGCATATTCATCTTCAGGGAACAACAGATGCCCAGATTCTCTTTAGTGGATAAACAAGTTTACCTTCACCGTCAGTGGCCATGAAAAGGATGCTCCACTATTTAGGGGTCTCAAGAAAATAATTAGAATACAAGGACGTGTCACGTTATGTAGATATTTGAATAGAGCAGTTTATTAATGATAACCAATGCTTAAAATAAATACTCGAGAGAAGAGAAGCTAGATCCCTAGAAGAGGAAGGTAAGTTCTGGACGTTTGCATGGTTTCTTATTTATCATTCTATAAAAAACCTAAATTGGAATGGGTATCCTCCATTGTTTGTTCCGCTTCTTTCTTAGTCAAGATAGCTTGCACCATGGTTCATTGATGATTGGACTTTGAACTCCATGGTGTCAGTAATAAGTATTGTCTTTAAGGGTATAGTATCCTGTTTAGTTCTTATTCTTTGATGAAATTATAGCACCGAGGTACTCAGCTTCAGTGTCCAAGTGAACTAAGTGAGTTTTATTTCTTGGGACACCTCGTCCTCTTCTCTTATGAGTAACCTTGAGGCTTTGTTAAATATGAAATTACTATAAATGTTCTTTTTATTTTCCATTGATTTATTAATTTTCCTTTGTAACAGTTACACAGCCTTATACTTGCTGATCACATGTAGATTGAATATCTGAGGTCTTTATCAAATTACTTATCAAGATACAGGTCGACAGGATGACACTACTAGGCTAGAAGAATAGGATTATGAGAGAGCATCATCTCTTACTGTTTATAGATAAATATTAAAACCAACCCTTGAACTTCTCAGTTAGAAATTTTACAATCACCAAGCAGCTTTTACAACTAAATCTCACAATTAGTACCTGGCAGGAACTAATGATTTGCTAGATTACACACCTCATTCTGGGAAAGACTGTAAGACTCAACAAACTTCATTTCCACACTTGAGCAAAGTTATCATTATGCAAAAACAGCTTTTCCCTTACCCACCCATGCAATAGTGCAACCAATGCTTTAGAAGTTGGAATTAGACTTGAAATTGGAAAAAAAGTTACATTGGACTTAGATACAAGCTAGCTGATGACTCAATTTATGAATTAGTTTACTAAAAAAATAAATAAAATATGAACATTTTAATTAAAAAAAATATATTCATGTACATCAATGTAAATTCAAACCATTTGAGACCAAATATGCGAAGGCTTTTAGTGTATATAGTACATACGAAAACACATGATCATTCTCTGACTTAGACTCAATGGACTCCTTTGGAACATCTGCAATACAAGTGCAGGTTTTTTTACTGTTTATTTATTTATTTTTGTTTCTTTTTTAAAAGAATTTGCACAGCCCTGTAGGTCACCATTTTGGAATGGAACCAGCTAAACCAGCCGGTTTAGTATGGAACCGACCACCGATATGATTTAAAGGTTGGGTCAGCTCTTGGAGGGACCAACGGTTGAATTGACCAATTTTTAAAACACCAAGTGCAATTGCATTAGATCTAGCTCGTACATGTAAATTTTTGGTAACGGGAGAGATCATAATTTCTCCATCATGAACTTGATGGATGATAATTTACTACTAGTTGATGATAAAAACATGATAGAGTGGGCTACTTTTCCACATTACCAAATTAGCAATAACCACTACTTTTTTTCTTTTTTCTTTTGAATGCTTCTTCATGTATTACAGAACAATTAGCTTATTAACTACCAGTGTTCAAGATAGTTGCATCGTGCATACGACATGGGAACTAGGGAAAACCCAGCCCAACAACACTAAATGGGAAGGGGTTAACATCGCAATAGAAAACACATTGGTGAACTTGCAATAGAGCCAACCCACTATCTTATTAATTGGATTACTTGTATTCACTATTTATTTTTTTATTGGACAAAAAATTCTTGAATTTTAATTTATTTTGGTCAGACAATTTTTTTTTTAATTTTAATTTTTCTTTAGGATAATAATTTTTTGCAATTTTACTGCCTTTTTTATTTCTTTAGCTCTCTTGTATGTTCAAAAAATCATTTAGTGTTCTTAACCCCACAATCAATTTATAAAACTAGGATAGATAACCATTCGATGTGTATTATTTCCATGTTCTAGCTATATGGAACTAAGAGGAGGAGGTCATCATTTTAACTGGATAGTTACATAGTTATCAATGGAGCAAGGGACAGCCTAATGATTTGATTATAAACCTGACAAAGTGCATACCTTTAGCCAACCATTACCACAAAATTTCTTTGACATATTCTCATAATAATCCATTACCTTTAGCCAATCATTACCACAAAAATTTCTTTGACATATTCTCATAATTATCCATTACAATGTCCAAGGCTTGCAAATGTGTTTATGACAAGAAAATAGGGTCTATTCATAATATAATAAAGATAATGTCCATTAAATAGTTGAAGTATTATATCTGAGATCGACATATTTGTTTGTAAATGAAGCTCTATATCTGGAGCATTATATTGACATTCATACTTAGATATCACCATATGCTCTTGGGTGTTATCTAGAGACCACAACCTAATCAAAACATTCAAAGGCCACAACTTGATCTAACCTTCTTCCGTTTTGGGAAATAGAAAAGTATTGGTTTGAAATATGTGATTGATGCATAATTGATAAAGCCAATCATATTCACACAATCGAAACATTATATCGATGTATTTACTTCTAGAAAACTTGCAATTTTGGCACATTCCCCCCTTTATAATTTCTGGGATTGAGTTTATTTTAGGCTAAAACAAGTTTAAAGACTTGCAACTAGCATCAAATGCTTAGACTAGGTATCTATGGCTTCTAGAAGCAAGTCAACTTGGTCTAAATAAAAATTGGAACTTGTTAACATCCTCCAGTGATTAGAATGCCATTTCTAAAGGAATATGCGTATATGTTATGCTTACTTCAAAGATGAACATGGAAATCCATGCATTTTATTACAAGAAGACCCTTTCAAGAATCATTGCTTGATGCAAATTCAGAAATTTCCCATGAACTTTAAACCTTAGGGACGAATCTGAACTATAAATTAGAACAACATATATTTCACCCTTAGCCAAAGAAATACACAAGGACACTCTAAGAAAATAAACGCAAAAAATTTGTACTTGAAAGGAAATATGTTTCTAACCCTTGGGATACAATTCATAACATGTAACATATTTGAAATTGACTTAGTTACAATAGATTTATTACAACCATAATTATGTCCACTTACCTTCTAAATGTTTTACAAATCACTCAACAAAAGCAACTATCTCTTCATGATAAATTAGAATATCAAACAACTCTAAAAACTACTCATTCACCATGAGATTATATGTTGAAAATTAAATTTGCAAATACACAGTTTGGACAATTAGCTCTCTACCTATCCCTTTGGGCCATCCTAAACACCATAGAACTAAACCCTTAGCTCTTAGGGCCCTAATACTGACATGCATGGCCTAAATGGAGCCTAAATGGAACGCTTCTTTAGTTCAACTCAACTTAATTCAGTTCAATTTAGTTAAGGTCAATTCAATGTGAGTTAATGCATCAAACAATTCACTTCCAAGGTTGTAGTTAGCCTCATGCGCACTGGATGAGTCTTTGGAGTGTCTAGATCAAATGCATGTGTCTATACTCAATCACACGAGCTTTCATGAATTTGGAACTGTAGTTAAAGTGTTTCCTAGTTCCTAGGGTTCACTTAGGGTAGTGATGGGGCAGTTAACTCACCCTAGGGAGTGTGCATGCTATCATGTGGAAATTTTCGCTCCAGTTAATCCTAATCAGGGTTCCTAAATACCTAATTTGAAGTAAGGTCTAAGGTGCCTATTTATACAGTGACTTCATTTATTGAAGATTAATGAAATGCATCATTCCTTCTTATTATTTGTTGTAGCCTTTTTGTATGATGATTACTGCTAATACATTTGTTACATGAATTGTTGGTTATTGATTTCTTTTCACATTATATATCTCTAGTATTTGTGCCTAGATCTATATATGCTCAAGTTTAAGATGGTATTGGAGCTGCAAGGGTGCTAAATTAGTTAGTATTCTAGTGTTTGTTTTCAAGATCAAGCTATTGCAAGTTGAAGAAATGATTTTGCAGCTATCAAAGAGCTCTTTGCAACCATGGATTTCCTACCTCCCCAACATATTCTAACCCCCTTCAACTATTATGAATGGAAATCAAGAGTAGAGATGCTCTTGAGGATGAAGGAGCTCTACCAGACCACAATGGATATAGAGGTGGAACCAAATTCAACAATTGAAAAGTGTAAATACTTGAATAGAATGGATGAAACTTTCAAGATGCTTTTCTATTCTATTTCTCTAGATCTACTTTACCACATCGAACCCAAGAAGAATCCAAAAGAAGATTGGACTACACTGTCCATGCTCTTCAAAACACAAGAAGAAATGGGGGGCCATCTACTGGAGGTGGAACTCATGAACTTGAGACCAAGTGATTTTGACTCTATTCAAAAGTTTTTCACCAAGTTCAAATAAGTTCTCTTTTAGCTCAAGATGTGTAAGATCGAGAAGGATCACTCACACATGGTACTCTCTATTCTCTCCAAATTGGGTTATGATTATAGTATCTTTGTTTTTTCTTTCCATTCTACTGATTTCGCTCTTGGAGCCTTTGACAAAATGTCTACTTTGGATGTTTTTGTTTCCTTCATCCTTCAAGAGAAAGACAAGCTCTCACAAATGGGCTGCCAAAATACCTCAAAGGTGCATGCACTTGCAACTAATGAGGGAAACACAAACAAGCAAAAGCCCCAACAAAAGGGAAAAAATGAGCAAAAACCAAGGATTTCTCATGAAGATTTTGATTTTGAGGATGAAAAGATCAAAGAAGAGTAACCATGGTGTCCTTATTGCAATAAAGAACAATATAAAGAAGAAGATTGCAGGTACAAAAAGTGTTTTGAAGAAAAGGAAGAGAAGGAGCACAACAAGAAAGTTGTTACACCGAAGAAAGACAACTGCATGTATGCACTTTCAACAGTTTCTACTCCATACATCCTTATTTCAGAAGAATTTGGAGAACTTGTCCCAAATCAAATTTTAATTGAAGAATTCATTGGTGAACTTGTCCCAAATCAAGTTCTCATTAGAGAAGACATCCAATATGTCTCTTCAGACTACGAAGCTACAACTTTCGCTCCTACTACTCACCAATTTTTGCTCAAAACTTTTCGAGTAGATTAAATTTTTACATTCTCTTTTATGGTGGGAGGGTTCCCATGTGTTTTTTTCCACTTACCTAGTAGTTTAAAGAGAATTTTTGCGTGCACGGGTACCTTATAAAGCTGAAAATTGTCGAGACCCATATTTCATTTTTTCCACCTAGTTAGGAATATGGGGGGTGTTATAACAAATAACCCTATACCTAATCCCTTTGGGCCATCCTAAGAATCATAGAGTAGAAACCTTAGCTCCTAGGTCCCTAATACTAACATGCATGGCCTAAATTATGCCCTCCTTCAGTTCAACTCAACTTAGTTCTGTTCAGTTAAGTCAAGTTCAGGTCAGTTCAATGTGAGTTAATGCATCACCTAGTTCACTTCCAAGGTTCTAGTTACCCTCATGCACACTAGATGAGTCTCTAGAGTGTCTAGATCACATGCACCTATAATCAATGACTTGAGCTTGCATGTAGTTGGAACTTCAGGTAGAATGTATGTTAGTTCCCTTAGGGCCCACCTAGGGTAGTGATGGGGTAGTTAACTCACCCTAGGGAGTGTGCATGCTATCATGGGAATATACTCACTCCAATTAAGCCTGATTAGGGTTCCTAAATACCTAATTCGAATTTAGTTTTAGGTGCATACATATATTGTCTACTTCATTGAATATTAATTAAATACATCATTCCTTTTTATTATCTGTTCTAGCCTTTTTGTGTGATGATTAATGCTAATACATTTGCCATATGAATTGTTGGTTATTGATCTCTTTTCACATTATATCCAGGGGAAATTTTAAGGGTCCATAATTTTCTCAAAGTGTAGAAACCTTGACAAATCTTACTAATTTTTAAATTTGCAACCATAAAATGTCTGGTGACTTTTTTGTAAAAATATTCAAATTTATAAGAATTTTATATAGTGCTTAGACAATTTTGATGATTTTTAGAGTAAAAATAATTATCCCATGATATTTGGGTGAATCATTTTTGAAAAAAAGGGAAATAGGCGAATTTTTTTTGGAAAAAAGCCAAAAATTAGCCCATGAGCTAAATTTCACCCCTAATAATTTCCTTGATTTTATCATTCTAGTACTTGTGCCTATATCTATATATGCTCAAGTTTTATAATAACATATATGAAAATAACTTAGTTACAATATATTTATTACAAGCATAATTATGTCAACTTACCTTCTATATGTTTGAGAAATCACTCAACAAAACAACTATCTCTTCATTATAAATCAGAATATCAAAAAAACCCTAAAAAGTACTCTTACCATGAGATTATATGATAGAAATTAGATCCGCAAATACACAATTTGGACAATGAAGCATATTTCATATATACATATGAATAAAGTTACATGTATATACCAACAAAGTATCAAAAATTGGTTCAAGATAGTTCATCAAACTTATCATGGGCTATAACTCTCCAATGTTCTCCAAACCCTAGCTAGGCCATACACTATTAGAAGCAAACCTTAACTAGCACTACAAAGGCCTAACAAGGCATCCCACATGGCTAACAAGACACACCAAATGGTCCAGTACAATAAGCTAGCATCAACCATTTCACCAAGCTTGCCTCCTACAGGCTCTTCAGACAAAGTGTTCCAAGTTTCTTCAAATGTTTCCTTGCTACAAATGCTAGGTCCTTCTAACACAAGGATTGAAACCCCAACGCCTTAGTTCTTTTCTAAGTTTTCCCTTTCACAAACCCTTAACACCTTTCTCCCCTGCATAAAGGCAACTACAATGACTTGAGACAAGTCCATCTTTAAGATTCAAATATTCTATGGAATTCTCACATATCTTAGACAAGATTATATAAATTAAAGACACTCTCCTCCCTTTACATAAAGAAGGTAAGGGATACCAATGATAGTAAAGTGGACACCATATACAAATGACTTTCTCAAAAAACCTAACGAATCACTAGTTAAGTTCACACGTGAAACACTCTACTTATACAGTGACACATGTCATGCCCCAAGGTAGGCACATCTATCAAGCAAGAGTTCCTAGGTGAGTGATACATATAAGAACTTTCAAAGGTGTCCAACTCTCCAACGCTACCTCCTAATTTGTATGCTCCCCTCCAGAGGTATCCGATGCTCCAATGCCACCTCCTAATTTGTATGCTCCCCTCCAAAGGAATCCAAGGCTCCAAAACCACCACCTAAGTCATGTGCTTATTTGGGTCCACTACAACTCCATGGATGCTCATCAACCTAGCATCCTCAAACTAAGTAAAGGCACCATGTAAGCAACTGGGTGGTTCTACTTGTATCTTTACCAATGCATCCTCCTTCACTGCTAATTCTTGCTACAATAAGCCATGATATGAGTGAACCTCTCCTTTTTCCAATCATCCAACATAATTACTTTCATTCAAAATTGCATGAGTTGAAATCATCATAATAATGGGGGAGTCTTGGTGTTAAAAAAAGATCCTTTAGCAAACAAAGCAATTTTGCAAAAGCCTCAAGGTCCTTTCCTAGTATTGCTATCCTCCAATCAAACACTTGTACCTTCTCCTTCAAGTGTTGATTCTTTTCTTGGATCTAAACATTGATGGCCCTTAGGTTCTCCATTCTCTCTCTTTTCAGTGCTTTATCCATGCTATGTTATTTTTTCTCTTCAAAGTGTTGGGAACTTCTTCAAAGCCGAGGATTCAACTACTTTGATATCATTATGATTTGTAACAAAGGGACTTATATCATACACATTTCCACAACATGGATACTCTATTGAATTTATTAAAGTTTTGTTCTCTATTGGGTTGAGTACAAGCTACTACCCTTAATCTCCTTTGACATGCGCGAATGATATATCTTTCCAATATGGGTTCAAGGTTTGGTTACTTTCTTGTGGTGGCCAGACCATTTCCCAATAATGGGAAGTGTTACATCATGTTGTGGCATGATCATCCAATTTCATTTCACTGGTGATGCAATTGAGATGGACTTTATATAGATTTTTATGGTTTTGGTTATGGTACCCAGGGGTATTTATGGATGCATCATCTTCCCTAGCACTACCCTTATGATATGACTCATTAGCCACAATGATGGCTAGGTATCTATTGACTATATTGTCTCCGATGAATATGTGTTTGGTGTTTAGAGGATGGTGAATAGTGAAAAGATATTGGTTTATTCCCTTTGAGTTTGCACATCATAGTGGTAGATTCATCCACCATTTCCAGAGTTTCTCATGATGGTCCATTATGTTGTGTTTGTTTACACCTCATATGGTATGCATATGTTAGAGTATATGATTTCATGATTCTATTAATTCACTTGACATGTTGGTCATACATATATGTGGTCAAGTTCTTGTGTGGAGATTGGTGTTGTGATTTACGATCATGGATTGCCTAGATTCCATCCTGGTCATGAGCATATGATGAGGTTGGATAGCCATAGTTCTTTGATGATTTGGGCATTTTCTACACATCATCCATGTTAGTATATGATCTATTAAGATTTGTAAATTTGAATGATTGGATGATTTTTTAATTAATGTTCATGGTTTGGTTCCAAGTAGAAGTTCCAGTTGTGATGAGAAACAACCATTGGACTAGAGAAATATGGAACATGCCACCAATGCATAGATGACCACAACATAAACATGTCACAATGTATAAACAATATCTCTTTTAATACATGGGATACCTTGAGTCATTAAAAGACACAATGTACTTCACCAAGATTGAAATGAAGTTTGGTTACCATCTAGTAGTAGTTAATCCTCATGACATTTTGAAAACTGCACCCAAGGTGAAAAATTGTCTCTATCAATGGTTGGTGATGTGTTTCACCTTAAGTAACTAATGCACCCACCTCATCTCTGAGTCTTTGGGCATTAATCATATCATGACATAAATACACATTTGTACTTATTTTGTGTTCTCTACATAAGGTTTCCTACTACTCTTCAATTATCACTTCCAAAGGGAGGGAAATCTATGGTTCATGGATTAGTGCACTCATCATAATTATGTTCACTACTTATTTTGTGTTCTCTACATAAGGTTTCCTACTACTCTTCAATTATCACTTCCAAAGGGAGGGAAATCTATGGTTCATGGATTAGTGCACTCAACATAATTATGTTCATTAAATGCTAGTGCTAGGATAATTTCCATGCATGTTCCCAAGTTTGTGTGAATATAATAGGTTTTGTACCTACACCAATAACTAGATCCTTGCATGGCCATGATGATAACTCAAAACATATATTCAACACCAACATAGTTTAGTGTTCCATGAAAATGAAATTTCAAGTGATCAACTTTGATAGGTCAGTATGGATGCATGACATAACCAATTATCAAATAAAATTAAGTCAACACCCATGATAACTAACCCAAAATTTGAGTAAGGAATTCATCATTATATCATGACTTTTTGTAAATAGTTTTTTTTTTACTTCTTTCAAAATGAAATTTTGGTTTTTGAAAATCATATTGATTTTTCATTTTGAAAAAAAACCATGCATACATTATGTTTTTCTTTCAATTTAGTTTGGTTTTCAATTTGTACTAGGTTTTAGTAAAAGTTTGTACATCTTTTCGTTTTTAATATATTTTATTGGAAATAAATTAATAATAAATATTAAGTACACTCACATAAATTAACTAACAACACACTATTGTTTGAAAGTAAGCCAATATGTTCATCTTTCTAGCGTCTTAATGTTAAGTGAATCAATTGTTTGAAAGTAAGCCAATATGTCCGTCTTTCTAGCGTCTTAATGTAGTGAATCAAGTGATTGAATGCATTTTTGATGTTCAGGACATGGGAGGGAATATATCCCTCATAGTAAGTGAGATTATTCCAAAAATCACAACACATATATCATTTTCTTAGGCTCCATTAAATAAGTCCAACAAAAGTGATATAATTTATTAAGAATAAAATCGGATCACCATATTGAGTAAAAATATATATTAATGGGTTTCCAAGTTTGATTGATAATTTTTACTCGATATCAATTCATATAAAACATATTTAAGTGTCTTACCTTACTAGGTAGTAAGACGTTGATTTTAATGGTTGTGAGAACTTTATAAAATTTTATTTTAAACATATTTATTATAGTTAATTAATCAAATAGAAATTTCTTCTATAAGTAGTGAAATCAAATTTAGATTTTGATAAGTGATTTTAAGTAGTTATTCTAATATTTATTTTTCTCAATTATTAAATTTAGAGAAAATAATATTGAAAATCTAGTATATTTTTCTCTAAAAATCACATGAAATAATGTGAAAAATGTCATTGATTATATTATAAAAAACACCAAATATTACAATATTATTTTTTAAAAATAAAAGTCATTAAATTTTAACCAATTATACCAAATACTATTAATTCTAAAAATATGTGAATAAATATGTTTGACACTTAGTGACCTACTTATGGAATATACTTACAATTGTTAAGAAGAATACTTACATTACAGTAACCAATCTTCTACTAAAGTAAAAACAGGTACATTATAATCTTAATTTAACATTCATTTACATAAGAATGTCTAATCCATGAAAATAAAAAAAATAACAAAAAAAAATCATAAAATAATGTAATTATATTAGTGAAAATCCCCAATACAAAGATACAATAACATTATTACCATTCCACTTTACAAAACATTAACATATTTATCTAATATACTCATCCAATAGACATCTTGACATGTCAATGACTGGAATTTATTTTAATCCAACAATCCCCTTCCCAAGTTTTATCACATCTCGTTTCTTGCTACTCAAACCTTAGCCTTCACAAAATAAATGTCCATATTTCTTAATACATTTTTCAAGATAAGTAAAACATTAACATATTTATCTAATATACTCATCCAATAGACATCTTGACATGTAATGACTGGAATTTATTTTAATCCAACAATCCCCTTTCCAAGTTTTATCACATCTCGTTTCTTGCTACTCAAACCTTAGCCTTCACAAAGTAAATGCCCATATTTCTTAATACATTTTTCAAGATAATCATATATTTCACTATCCATTGATGTTTACCATAAAATTGATCAATTTAATCCTATTTTTCACACCAAAACACATAAATTCCATACAACAAATATTAACATCATTTAGAACTAATTAATATCTACATCATCATGTTCAAGTTAATCTAATGTTTTCCCAGAAACACTTGGATTCTATAAATCAACTTCTTCCTCTTATATTTCAATATTTTATCTATAATATGTACTCATAATCTTTTTCTTCATCTTTTAGGTCTTCCTCCATATCATTTCTTTTGAATCACTATGTTCCTTTTTTACCTATGGGTGATTCCATGAAGGTGGGTAACACTTTTTGGCCAAATTTAGCGATGAAAACCTGATTTTTTTACTAATGTGCTAGATAGAAGCCCTTGAAACACATATATGTTATGTGAATTTCGACTTGCAGTAAAAAACAAATTGTAGAATATTATGTTGGCTTCCCGAGGATATTTTTTAAAAAATATTTCGATGTCATTTAATATGTGAAATTTTGCATTTAATGAACCGTGTGACCTTAAAAATTTGAAGAAGTTAATAAGTGGTTTGTGTCCAACCCCAATAATTCAATATTACATTAATAATTTAAAAAATACATACATACATACATATATATGAGCATTATTTACACAAAATGCACTGTGGTCTGCATATTTTTTTGTTAATTTATTTCGCAATATACAATTATTTATTATTTTTCGAAAGTTACCACATCTAATTTCAGCATCATTTTATACACGTGTATCCATCCCAGCTTTTTTTTCACTATTTTGAAAAATTGAAAAACCAAAGATACCCTTTTGAAGAGGACACGTCAATGTGTGGGCTGTGCATTTTTAAGAAGTTTTTGGATGTGTATGTTTTACCTTGCGGATTTTTCTTTGAGCTGCTTCGAAGTTGTTGTTTGGTTTTCTAAGTGTAAGTTTTAGAACTATTAAAAAAAAACCATATGAATGCCAAAACACATGCATGATATCATAATGGATAGAGGATTTGGTGACGAATCTATCGGTATGAACTCTGCTCAATTGTGTGCCATGAATGACAGGGTTTATACCCTTAGAAGACACAGAGAAACATTGATTTTCCTGTAAGAGGGCTAAATCTCTGTTTTTTAGGCTCTCGATCGTGGTATTTAAATACCTCGATCGAGGGTTTATTAAACCATCGATGGAGGGTCCAATAAAGCCTTGATCGAGCTACTTTTAAACATTCGAAAAAAAGGCTTTGTACATGACTACCAATATACTAGCATATTTTTTCGGGATATAAGCTTTAGCTTATATATATATATACATATACATATACACACACATATATATATTATATAATATTATGTTCATGTAGGACATTTTAGAAATGGGTTTCAATGACTCATCTAAGAGAATTTAAAAGAAAAATTACACAAGAATAAAGGAGAAATAAGAAATTATAAATTTTTCAAGATAGTAAATGTAAAAATAAAAAATAAAAAAAACATAAGTTAAAAAATAAAAAAATAAAAAAATAATGAAATATAAAATAAAAAAGAATAAGAAGAAGGATACTTATTCTCAACATTGTAATAAATATAAAGAATTTAATTTTTCTTTTTCTTTTTTATATCCGAGTAAATGATAAAAATATAAATGCATAAGAAGAAGAATTGAAGGAGCAATACTATAATACTCATAACCATAGTGAAATATACTACTAACAAGGGAAGGTGTCCTTTGCTTTTTAGATTTAGTTTTTTGAAACTATTAAAGAGGCATCAAAGTTTAGGGAACAAGAAAACTCTTTCCATAGTTCACCTAATATATAATTAGAACTCTCTCATTGTATAGATAAATGTGTACATAAACACAATTGACAATTATAACCTATTACCAATCTATTTTCTCTAGACACGAGTACATTAAGAATATAGAAAATGGATAAGACTCATGAAATAAACATGACATGCCAACTCGCTCCACTCATAAAAAAAGGTTTTTTCGTAGTGAAAATAATATGTTGCACCCCATATATGTGACCTTGCGACCCTTCTTATAACTAAATTTAATGAAGTTCAAATTTTTTCTGGACCAGAGATATTGACAAAAACATTGAACTCTATGTTGAAAAGAGGCATGGATTTAAACAATAGTATAGATGACATTGATTATGAATATTGTGTGCAGTGAACAAGTGGAAAAACTATTGTTTGTAGCAAAATGACCATGACGTAGATAAAATAAACCCTTCAATGCATCCTAGCATGATAACTCAAAACTTTAACCAATAGTTGTGAAACCTTGATGGTGATGCCAGGGATTCATTTTGGGGCTTTAACAATAATTTTAGGGGGCTTTAACAATAATTTTAGAGTCTGTGAACTACATGCATTTAATTTTTTTTAATGCTTATATTCAAGTAGTATCATGGTGTGTTTTCATTAGAATTCAACATCTAGCTTATTTATGTTATCAATGGTTGGTAAGGAATTTCAACATCATTTGATTCTTATCAACAATATATCCAATGTGTATACAATGTAGTACATAAATGTTTTAAATACTAAAAATAATTTCCTCCTTCATATATAATTTTTAATTTAAAAAAACTAAAATTATGTCATATGACTTTGAATTTACACTAATTTTTATCTTAATCGTCATGTTCTACTCCACCCTGGGATCTGAGCTTTAAATATCTGACCTGAGGATCTATACCATAGGTAGATCGTAGTCCTGAGAATCTAGGTCGAGTGGACACAACTTGTCTAAGTTCAACTCATCAACTGAATTGCATGCATCACTGTCATAGTATTCTTTTTGCATTGAACCAAGGAGAGCAATGATGCATGCAATTCATTTGATGAGCTGAACTTACGTGAGTTGTGTCGACTCGACCTGGATTCTCAGGACTAGGATCTACCTACGATATAGATCTACGAGACATATATTTAAAGCCTAGATCCCAGGGCGGAATAGAACAGAACGATTAAGATAAAAATTAGTGTTACATTCAGAGTCATATCACATAATTTTAGTTTTTTAAAATTAAAAATTATATATGAAGGAGAAAAGTATTTTTAGTACCTTTAGAGAAATGAAAGTGTGAGCATGAAAAAAAAATAACCTCATTTCTTTGGGTTATATCAATGCCCATTGTTTACTCTTCAAAATTGTTATTGTGCCACACATTTGCAGTTAATTTTGCTAGTAAATTATTGAATGACATTAGAATTTACATCAATAACACGTGACTAATTGTTTTGGCATTTCATAATGCTAAGAGTGGAGGAAAATAAATAAAATAAAATGTGTTATGACCACTATGAGATTCGAAAAACAAAAAGTATGGAAACTAAACATGATACTAATTCTCATTTCGACAAGAATTGAAAATGTTCAATGACATGAATTCAAATGGGGATTCAAAATACAAGGTGTCCAAACATCTTTTGGAAGACTTCATTAAACGAAACTTTACATGATGCATATGGAAATACAATGTCAAGATCAAGCAATCGATTCGATCAAGGTCTCTAAAACCATTGATCGAGCTTTAACACGTGTTTTTAAATACCTCTATTGAATGTTTATGTGTGGTTAGAGAAGAGCTCGATCGAGCTTTTCAAAAATTTAACTAAGAACATCCTCAAGTGCCCATATTCATGTGAGCACACGAATATGGACACCCAAAAAAAATTTTAATCAAAGTTTTTAAAATCTCGTATTGTTCATGGGAACAAGGTCTTCAAATTCAAATAAAATCAAGCATAGAATTATATGATAATAAAATTTAATAAAACATAATTTCGACTATAAGAAAGATATACTTGTGGGTAATAATACATACCTTGAAGAAAAAACGAGTAAAATCATTACTACTGCGACTTCCTCTAGATTTTATAAATAGATATTAGTCGTAAAGTAATTGGAGTTATAGATGTGATTGATTACATGTGATTAATCACATCTATAACCCAATTACTCTACAACCCATATCTACAAATGAATATAAAGGACCATTTCCTATCCAACAAACGAAATGAATTAAATGATGGGGTTGTTGCCTATTTATATAGAAGATTAAAAATGCTTGATCGAGGTCTTTTTTAACCCTCGATCGAGGTCTGAAAACCTTGATCGAGGGTTTATCAAAAGATCGATCGAGGGTTTATCGTAACATCGATCGAGCATGTTATAAACCCTCGATCTAGGGTTTATAAAAAGCTCAATCGAGGTACGTTTTTTTCGTTTTTGCCGAAATCGCCTTGCCAAAAATTATAACCCACCTCGATGGATGCACCCCTAGCCACATTGCTATAGAAGCATTCTCATAATTTTTTTCCTCCCCCTTTTGTATGTTACCACTAGGGGAAGCCTTAATTACTGCATGTTAGTGGTTAATATGACATAGACCACCTTATTAATATTGTTATATTTGAAAGAAATGTCATAAAAAAATCTCATATACAAACAATTATCATTTTAGTTTTAAGGCTTCTGTTGTGAGAGTTTTGACAAGGAGAGTTTTTCATTTTAGTTTTAAGGCTTCTGTTATGAGAGTTTTGACAAGGAGAACTTTTTAGATTCATCACAATGATTTATTTATTTTGCCATTTTGGACCAATCTCCATTATTGGGAATATGAAAAATAAATTGAGAATTTCTTATCTTTGTAAAAAAAATAAATAGGGAACAAACTCATAAATCTTGGAGAAAAGCTCACTTAAACAAAGAAGAAATAACCCTAAAATATGAAAAATACCCTAAATTGTTTAAAGGGAGGAAAACATAAAAAAGAAAAAGGAAATATAATTAATAATAATAATACTAAGGAATAATAATATTATTATTAATAAATAATATTAGTTCTTTATATTAGTAATAAATAATTAAATAAAATAATACTAAAACTAAATAAAATAATAAAATACTATACTTAGCATCTAAGCAACCAAAACAATAATAATGATAATTTTTTTTAATAATAATAATAATATTTTTTTATTATTATCCTCCTCATTCTAATACTAATAATAATTATCATTAATGTTGCTTAGATTATAATCTTAACATTATACTATTTAATTTAATTTTGGTATTACTTTATTATTATTATTATTATTAATATTGTTTTGTTCATGGACACTATAATTTTTACCTAAAACATTATTAGCTTGCTACTTACACACAAATATTTTCACAACTATAAAGTTTAACATAATGTTTACATTTTTTATACTAGCACATCCACATAGTTTGTGGTTAGATGGGGATCAAATGGTTGAGAGATAGTAATGGAATGGAAGAGAGTTTGGAAATATTTTTTTATTCCAATATTCTTCTATATTCTTCTAGTTAAGCTGGTTCAATTGCGAGTTATCCATGCCTAGCTACATGTTATCACTGACATTCTTTTTGTTATACATTTTTTATGTTCTTTTTCTTTTTATCTAAACTGTTGGTTATCTATTCATTAGCTATGAATTATCCATGCATTGCTACCAGTTATCCATTCATAACCTAGTTATCACTTATATATATATATATATATATATATATATATATATATATATATATATATATATATATATATATATATATATATATATATATATATATATATATATATATATATATATATATATATATATATATATATATCCAATTTTGAATGACTACCATAAAATCAATCTCCACATTACACTTACACTTGGATGAAAAAACATAGACCTTAGTTTACCCCAAATCCCAAATAATTTGTTTATTCAATATTTCATTGATGCATGACCTAGGACTTTGGTGCCCAGAGCAACGCATAGATGTCAACAATCTGCGGTATAGAATCTAATTTAATGCAAACTTGACAAACTTGATAGTATTTAATGCTTAATTGTGCATACATACAGGATTTGTAAGAACATTTCATAAGGAGTAAGCTATCTACCCGACCATTTGCACCAAGGCCCACTTGACTCCGTCCGGTAATAGATTACTTCGTTATCTTTCTGTGACAGTGAGACCAAGAACAACATATTCTTGCTTCTTTTCTTGCATTTTCATTGCAGATCAATTCTACAACAAACTATTATTACACTTCGGTATGATGCAATAATGAAAAATACTTATTTACCAAATCAAATTGAATCTACTGACTGAACCGATCTAAACCTAATCTAAAATTGTGTTAAAAAAACTTGTAATTTGAAATTCAATTGTTATGGATTTGATAACGCCAATGTTCTGTGTGTATGCTAGTTTAAAACTTTAACCTCCCTGATCATGAAGGATAAAGAATCCAAGGTTTAAACCAGGATCGAGTTCCATAAAACAAAAAAAAGGAGTTGATTAATTGTTACAAGGAAGTTGGTAAAACGTTCCAAGTTTTAGATCTTTCCAGATATTTTTATGGAGTTGACTAAAATTATACAATTCTAAACATACATTTTCAATTTTCATTCCTATCAAAACTTATAATTTTAAACTTGCACTTAAAAAAACAAGAATTTTCATGGCTAAATTTATGGATGGATGAATTCGAGAGCGTAGTTGATGTGAAAGTAGGTGTTGGAATCGATTGTTCTTGGTCTCACAGAAAGGTAACATACTAAGCTATCACCCGATGGCGTCAGGTGGGCCCCGGTGCAAATGCTCGGGTAGATAGCTTACTCCATTTCATAATGGAGGGGAACACAAAGTTTCTGCTGCAATAGATGCACTGCATGCAAAAAAAAATGAAAATGCCAAGCACAGACATATATGACAATTGGCAGAAAGGGTAACGTTCGATGGCGGTGGGAACGTTGCAAAACATAGGTAAGAGGTCACACGATGGCAGGTCACCGGTAGGCTGAGGGCGTAATCATAGCGCCATTCAATTGATTATGGGCACACTTGTAGAACAATGAAACCCCACATTATGGTGAATAGAACGCTCTCTAGCTGAGACACCACGTAGTAGGCACTTACTGCAAGAAAACAAAAACAGGGAGAATAATCCCAGAGATTCACTAGGACAGAAGGGAATGACATCCAACCCTAATTCCAAAATGAGTTTGATGCCAACATTTGACAGATAGAGCACGATGGTCAGAGAGTATTTTTGAGAACCTCGGGAGGGAGAAGGTGACAGAAGACACACCAGGAGCTGTTAGAAACCACAACAAGCCTTATCATCCCCTTTACCTCTGTATTCTCTTGGGCTTCACATCCCTATGTCCACAAATATAAAGATACCAATGTTTCCATACTTATGCAAGCACATGCCTATCGAGCTATATTCTGGGTTG
Source organism: Pseudotsuga menziesii (assembly GCA_001517045.1). Taxonomy (NCBI): domain Eukaryota; kingdom Viridiplantae; phylum Streptophyta; class Pinopsida; order Pinales; family Pinaceae; genus Pseudotsuga; species Pseudotsuga menziesii. The sequence goes on along the minus strand of LPNX011174346.1, from coordinate 621,951 downwards.
GATCCTTGAAACCCTAAAGTGCTTTTCACTAGACAATGGGCATGATACAATAAATCGGTGGTGGAATGAGCCATAGTAGGATCTTACTCCATGTGGATATCTCCTATTGGGATAAACAACACCAAGCAACATCATCAAGTATCAGATCGAGTAGCATCTAGAATCAAATGCTGGTGCCAATGAGTATGAGATCTAGTAGCATAATTGAGTAGCATAAAATGACGATGCCATGCCATTGTAGGAGTCGTTAATTGAACATTGAGTAGCCCCCAGCGAAAGAGAGATAGATTAAGTGGCCAAGAATGAAACCCAGAACAAACGAAGATCGAAGTGACACGACGCACCCAAAGAAAGTATTTTGTCCCAACTTGGCAAATTATAAGAGCCAAGGTACAATTGAGGCTCAATTTTTGTATCTACTGGATTGCTTTATTTATAGAAAGAAATGCAAAGACTGCATTTTAATAGCACATGTTTTTATATTATTATTATTATTATTATGAAATTGTTGCAAGGGATATGGGTGAGTGCACAAAGTTGAGGGACCTTTTAGATGCAATGGTAGAATGAAGTCAATCACTCTTGATCCATAAAATAGAAATCATCCCAAGCAATCCCGACCCTACCAAGCCTAGTCCCAAGGCTGCCAACATGCATGCCAATTATGATAGTACACAAAAACGTGCTCCTGTTTTACCTTGCAAAAACACACTCTTGTTTTGCTTCAATAAAACATGCTCCCGTTTTGCTTCATTAAAACGCGCTCCCATTTTGCTTCAATAAAATGCTCTCCTGTTTTGCTTCAATAAAACATGCTCTCGTTTTGCTTCAATAAAACACGCTATTGTTTTGCTTCAATAAAACGCACTTCTGTTTTTCTTTAATAAAACGTGCAAAATGGGGGGGGTCCTTAGTGGTAAGGGGAGACATAGGGATGTGTGTGTGTGTGAGAGAG
>LPNX011174346.1:608522-619070 GCA_001517045.1 Pseudotsuga menziesii | reverse complement strand
TGGAGACAAAGAGATGTGTGTGTGTGTGTGTGAGAGAGAGAGAGAGAGAGATAGAGGGTTGGGGAATATATAGGGGGTGTGGGTTACGTGCATATGGATGAGTTGGGGAGTCAGAGAGAGTGGAGGAGGGGTGTGTCAATGGTAAGGGGAAACAAATGGATGTGTGTGTGCGTGTGTGAGAGAGAGAGTGGGAGGGGGGCGGTTTGGGGAATATATATATGGGGGTGGCATTAGAGGAAATTTGGGGTCTAAAATTGGCTTTATAAGAAAATGCGCCAACAATAAATTTTGTGAGCTGGAATTCAAGAAGCAATAGAATTTCAATAAAATGAGTCAACCATAATGGTTGAATTGACATATTTGTCATAAAAGAAAACTACTTTTTTTGTTTGTATTTTCGACATATCTCCTTTTGTTTTTACTCAAATTTCAAGCAGGAGAGCTCGTTGGATGCAGAATTTAATTGTGCATCCAACAAGTACCCACACTGGATACTTTTCACTAACCCTGCTACCCCAAAAAGAAGAAATACCTGAAAAAAACTTGATGATGACATTATCATCATGTTTTTTCAGGTATTTCTTGTTTTTGGGGTAGCGGGGTCTGTCAAAAGTATGCAGTGTGGGTACTCGTTGGATGCGGAATTAAATTCCGCATCTAACGAGCTCTCCCGCTCAGAATTTGAGTAAAAACACAGGGAGATATGTCGAAAATATGAACACAAAAAGTAGTTCTTTTCATTCTTCCTCCAAAACTAATAACTATTATTTTATTATTTTCCTTAGGAGGGCCATTTTAGACCTCAAATTTCCTCCAATGTATCTAGATGTAGTTGGATGAGTTGGAGAGTGAGAGACAGTGGAGGAGAGGGGGTGTTAGTGGCAGGGGAAGACATACGGGGGAGAGAGTGAGAGACAGGGAGAGAGAGTGGTGGGTTGTTAAGGGATTGAAGGGATTCGGTGGGGTTAGAGTTAGGGGAAGAAGAGGGGGTTAGAGGTAAGAGGATGATGGGAGTTAGAGGTGGGGGGAGACCAATGGATGTTTGTGTGTGGGTGGGTGTTAGGGGTTGGGGATGGGGTTGTTAGGTGTCAGGGGTTAGAGAGTAAGAGAGAGTGGAGAATGGTTTAGTAATGGAGATGAGGGGGGAGAGAGGTAGGAGGAGGAGGGGAGTTAGAGGTAGGGAGAGGAGGATGGGGGATTAGTAAGAATTGGGGGGAAGAGGGGGGATGTTAGTCGTAGGGGATGACCTGTGGATGTGTGATGTGGGTGTCTATGTGTGAGAGAGAGAGAGGGTTGGGGAATAGATAGGGGGGTGGGGGCTAAGTGTAATTGGATGAGTTAGGGAGCAAGAAAGAGTGGAGAGAGAGGTTTTAGGTGTTATGAGTGAGAGAGAGGTGCTAGGGAGATGTGTGTGTGTGTGTGTGTGTGTGTGTGTGAGAGAGAGAGAGAGAGGTTTAGGGTTTTCGATGTGGGGGGGATAAGTGATTAGAGATATAACAATAGGGGGTGTTTAAGAGTTACAGGTAGAGAGAGAGGGTTATGGGTTTAGGGGTGGGGGTAAGGGGACATACAAGTGTTAGTGGTAAGGAGAGACATAGGTGTGTGTGTGAGAGAGAGAGCAAGAACGAATGGGGCGGTGGGGTGTTTGGAAGAGAGAGAAGTGGAGTTTAAAGGTAGGGAGAGGAGGAGGGGGGATTAGAGGTAGGGACAATAGGAGGGGGGTTAGTAAGAGTTAGGGGGAAGAGGGGAGTCAGGGGGGGACATAGAATAATAAAAGTATTGGTATAATTTACAAAAAAAGCACTCATTGTAGTATTTAAAAACGCGCGCGCATTGTGCTTCATTAAAATGCGCTCTCGTTTTTCTTCACTAAAATGTGCTTCTATTTTGCTTCAATAAAATGCTCTCCCGTTTTGTTTAAATTCAAAAATATATTCCCTCCAAATGATAAGGCCGAGCCTCGACCCATGCTTGCATGAAATTCTTATGCTTATGTGTTTGCTTCATACTTTGCTTCGGATTCAACATGCCTATGCCTTGGAGTATGATAAACCATGGCTAATTCAACATTATATCCAAATTTTCAATATGCTCATGTTTAGCCATTCGTCTGATTATGCTGCACACCTCCATTTTTTATGACATTTTAGAAACATATATGGTTTTTTTTGTAGATTCCAAATATGTAAATTTTAACAAAGAATACATTATTTTTTCTATTTTTTTCTTATTTATCTTCTATCATCACTCCTTAACTAAAAAACAAATTGTTAGTGTTTTGTCAATATCTCTTTCGTTTCTTAACCATTTAAAAAAAATTGTATGGTGCACTAAAGAACACCGAGCTCTACATGCTATAAAAAACCCATTTCCAAATAATTGCATTAAGACATTTAAACGCTGCAGCACCCACAATTGACGTACCGTTTTCGAGGTTTGATCTCTTAGATAATTAAAAAAAATTAAAAATATCATTTTTATTATTGGAAAAATAGTGCTGCACTAGTACTATATGTTCTCTATATGTATACCGATTTTCATAAGTTTATTCTATCATTTAGTCACTCAGACGTTGCACCCACAAAAACATATACCTTATAATTTGTCAAAAAAAAAGTGCCCATTAAAAATATCTAACTTTAGATAGTTAACAACATTTTCAATAGAAAAAAATTATATATTTGGAAAGGTGATTCAATTTCCTACATTTCTTGTTTTTTATTCATTCATTGCAAGATTCATTGTGCAAGTGTTTCAAAATATCCATGCAAGTTGATGGATGTCTGATTTTTCAGTTTTCTATTGCATCTAACGCGCCAAAAGAGACCCTCAACTTTGTGCACTCACCCATATGCATTACCTGGATATCGCCTAATTCTTAACATCGCGTCGATGGTTTGAAGAGAATTCCAATCAATGGAAATACTTTGGGATAAATGTTTATAAAATTTTAAGATAGAAGAAATCCTGAGAGAAACTACGACCAAATCCTGCATTGTACCCTTGTACTTCATCTATCATCATTACCTTTGGTCATTAAGTTTACACGAAGTCCTTATCAATGTTCCAACCACTGCCGCCACCACTAATATATTATTCTTATAGCATTGATGCACGACCATATTTTTCACCAGAGGCAGGCGTGTTCGCTTTCTGTGAATCCAGTCGTGCCCTTGTATAGTGCTTCTAAAATGGGTTGGTATTCCTTATCCTGCAGCCTCAATTCCACAGCCGCTCCAAATAACAAGAAACAACAACATGCCTCAATTCCACAACTGCTCTCGATAACTAGCAACAACAACAACAGGTTCCCATTAGTTTTCAAGTGAATGTTAGCAACCATTGCTTTCCATTGTTGCCCTTAATCAGGCCTTACAGCAAAAAAAAATGATAACAAATACATGAACAACACTGGTGTTCCTTCTCTAAGAGAAATGTCGTGTCATGGGTTTCAGGCCTAGGCCTGCTTATCCATTAGGTCAAGAATATGCATCTCGAGTGCTGCTCTAAATTTCGTGCATGTTAAATTGAGCTAAGAGGATTTGCGGCCAACTGCTTCTCATTTTGTTTTTAAATAGGTCAAAGCTGAGTCCAATTCCAGCGATTGTGAAGATGGCAGTTATTATTCATGCATTCCCTAACAAATAATTTCATTTCAGTGTTGAAAGCTAAGCACGTGTCAAGGTCACTCCAATGAATATTAGGTCGGGTTTATAGCTCCAATTATTTCTTGCCATTTTTTTCTTAATCTTTCATTTTTGTCATGTGTCCATCTAATTTGGTAAGTCTAAGTTATATATATATGTATATATATATTTTAGTCTCTCCAGTAATTCCATTCCAAATTGACAACTGTTCAGAATCCAGATTGGTTTAGGTGAAAGTTATATTAAATTGCTTTTATTTACAGTCTATATCTAATTTGATAAGTCTAAATTATATATATATTATAGTCTCTCTGTTAATTCCATTCCAAATTGACAACTGTCCAGATTAGTTTTGGTGCAAGTTATTAACTTGCCTTCGTCATTTACTTAAATTAAGTGTGTGCTAGCTGATTGATCAAATCAACTTAACATATAGATGCATATACAGAATAGAAAGAAGCTTATCTGTTGGTATCAAATCCAGCTTACATACAACTTTAACTATGTTTTATATATAATCAAATTGATTGTGTGATACAGATTTGCCCAAAATGGAAGAGAGCAATCAGTCAATGAATAAAAACATCAAATCCACAACATACAAATCACCATAGACTGTGTGGGGTACAATTGGAATTCTTCCTTTTTCCTGCACAATATATAGTTCCACACAAAATGAGAGTACACTAAGCATCCTTTTCCAAGTTGTTTTCGCTAAACGTGGATACTCTAAATGAATTTATTTATTTATTGTCCATATGTTCCCTTGGGAGATTTTGTTTTTGGTTTATTGGAAAGGTGAGTCATGATATGCTATTTTAATTAAGTTAAGTTGTACTGGTTCTTTTTTATAGAATTATTTTATTGGTTTTGGGGTGATTTTTTTTTTAGATTTTTGTTTTTTTATTAACAATAGTATCAAGTTACATAAGAAAATAACTATCCGAATCTTAAGCAGGCCAGGCCTAAGATGGTTTAGCCACCTGCCCAATTGTAAAAAAAACTAAAGTTTATGTTCAAAACTACAAAAAAGCATTCCCTGAACTGGGCAACCCGACATGACAGTGATAAAAGGTTCAATTACAATTTTGACAAATTAAACCACTAGGTGACATGAGAATAAGCATACTGGTGAAAAAACAAAACAAAAAAGCTGAAAGTCACAGAGAGAACCCAGGGCCACTATGGCCAGCTTAGGTGGTTTCCCACATGGGAAGAGTCTGGTGTCTCCTCTAGAATTGGGCATGCTCCTCAGTCTTCGTCTAGCGCCTGAGAGGGCCAGTTGACCGACAGAGGTTCCGAATGAAGCCTCAGAGGGGTGCTACCCTCGGTTTTCTCTCGGATTCATTTTGTAAGCAGAGGGCTAGACATCGATGGCATCGTGAATTGTGCATTTTCAGTACCAATTCCAGTTAGAACCACGATCCCTGGGGCAGCAACAAAATTCTGGCCTACTGCTCCTCGTCTGTTAAGATCTCCCCCATTTGCAGTTCCACCAGAACAATGAGAAATGACATAGTGTCCGTAAGAGAAATTGGCCTCCATACTGTTGAGTTTTTCATCCGTTTGTATCAAGCTTGCTCTAATGTTCAACACCCTCTCTTTGGCCACGCTCCATTTCGCTATCACGTTTTCCATTAAAACACCCATCATGTTTTTAACCATCCAATAGTGATTAATTCTACCACCATTCCTTCCAAAATCCATATGATCGGAGACCATGTGGGATTCCCAGTCATCTATTGAGCACTGCACCAACATGGAAACGTTCACAGTGTAGTCGTCCATTGCTCCCAAGTTGGTATTTCTTCTGGATCGTCCATGACCAGCGCCGCCTCACCTAGGGGTGCCTATTTTCCTCGGCATAACACAATCCCAGTGAACAACACCATTGAAAGAGAAAGAAACCAACATAATTGAGTTTGTTAGAAGCTCCATAGAAGTGAGACTGAAGGTTTCCCCAACATCCATGGTTATCCTCCCGAAAACAATCATGGTCACATGTGAGATATTTCCATCCATTAAACCCAACACATATTCCATTGTACCTCAACTCTGCTCCATGTGTAGGCGACTTGACATCCCAACGACCAAAGAGAATGCGGCTTAATTTCCAGCATTTAGAGCAATTAACCCCCACGTTGTTCGAATGCCATGCGCTCGACTCATCTGTCCATGCTACGTGGCCTGGCTAGGTGTTCACGTCGGTGACTCACCCACATCCGGGAAAAGCGTAGGTGGGATTGGCCATGGTTTCTCTTTCCTCGTGGTGAGCCACACCCTCGCTCGGGTTCAAGCACAAGACCTGTCTGTCATTACGAGTACGAACTTACCATTCTGCCACCTCCGCCGATCTGGGGCTGATTCTTATATTGCATGTGGTTTATGATTTGATAATTATTTTATGTTTATATTGTTTATTAGATTGTGTTTTTGAGTTCCAATTTCGAATTTAGTTGGATTGTTATTATATACTAGTACATAATACTAATATACTAAGGGATCTTAGAAACGTTGGTTGTATGTCTATGTCAGGGATTGGGGAATTTGACTTTATTAGACAAGGAACAAGCCCCAAAGTTTCCTATTTTTCTAGAAATTAATTTTGATCACTGCAGTGATTTGAAGGAATTGCCAAGGAAAAATATATAATTTAACTTATCTTTAGAAGTTGTTTGTCACTAATTGCCATCCTATCCAACTTGAGGAATTTAAGGTCACTTAGGGTGCTGAGATTGTCTGCATGTCCAAGCTTGTCAATGCTTCCTCCTTCCATTTGTGAACTTCAACAACTCGAATTTCTTGATATTCATTATGCAGTTTGTTTTGTATTTGAATTAAGTCAGCTGCGATTTACTTAGAATTATGCCTAGTGTAGAATTGATCTAATTACATAGATTAGTAGGCAATACCTATATATGGTTTGATATTAAGGAAAACTTTTTTTAAATACTTATTCATTTTAAGTGACAACCCTATTATGGACAAAATTTATGGCATATCTTAATTGAATATAAATATATATGAGGTGGTTAATATCAAATAATTGATTGTCATATAGGAGATTGACAATTGTTAAGAATTTAGATTTACATTTGAAATTTAAGCAGCCCCTATCATGTATATTTGAGATTTGTTTAAAACATTCTTGTTTTGGGCTTCTATATAGGTTTAAGTGCGTGTCAATTGACTTTGTTCAACTATTTTATCAAAGAAATTGCTTAGATTGCACATGACTCTCCAACTTGTATTTGATACATTTAGCAATCTAGTAATGTCTCCGATTCTTTGAACCCATCAAAAGCATGCTAAACTTGGTTGTAGAAGACCACTCATAAGTGCGCATATGCTAAAAGATTTGTATGAAGAAGCTGCTTCAATTAAGGTTGCCAACACTATGCTATAGAAAACATACAACAAAGTTCTCTCTTTGTTGATAAAAAATTGCAAATTTGCAGGATTGGAATCCATCACTAACATTTCATTTAGATGTCATTTAACGTAATCACTTGAATCATTCTTGGTAAAACTGATTTTGTGGCTTTGCTCATACAAGAGCACATTAAATTGATTAATATGAAATTGAAAAGAAAAAGTTCTTTTTTATAAATCCATGTCTATTACAAAGAATCAAAGGACATGAAAACACTATTTGGTTATTCACTCGTAGCATGTTACTGGTATTAGGAGTTAGTAGCATTTTTTATTTGAGATAACGACTTATACCACTAATCACTTATGGATTAGATTTTTTTAATCATTACATATTTCACTTAATACTTTCGTATTAGATTTTTTATTCATTACATATTAACATTGTGTTTAATTGTGTTTACAAATGTTCTTCGTGACCAATTTTTGAGGCTTGACTTTTGATCAAGGCCTCAATGAGTTAGTGTTGATTTATATATAAGAGACAAGTAGGATATTCCTTTGTAGACTATTTTAGTATAAAAAAATTCTCTTTGACGTTGAAAGGTGGGAAACTAATGGGCCTTCCCCTTGGAATCAATCCCTATAAAGTGTGTATGTTTAAAATTTGATGAGGTAGTCAAAGGTAACTAACCAATGCCAAAAATCAAGGATATTAATGTTACTTAACGCCTCTTCTTGCCAAAGCAGTTTCTCTTGCTCTTTCTCGCAAAAGCAAGGGACATTTCCATTACGACCTTGTGGATCTTATTTTATTTAGTTTTAGGATTACTTTAATATTATTAGTATTTTATTTAGTTTTAGGATTATTCTATTTAATTATTTATTATTCCTTAATTATATCATTATTATTAATTGGATTTCCTTTTTTTAAGGTTCTCTTTCAAAAATAAATAAATTATTCTTTCCAAAATAAATAAATCATTCTGATGGATTCGTAAAACTATTATAGTCAAATTAGTTACCATTTTGGATTTTACTTTCTTTATATGCTAGTTCACCACCTTGGTCATTCTCATCTCCTAGCCCATGTTTATTAATCCCAACTTGCAATGGGTCATTAAATACAAGCCTTGCTCTTAATTGACAATGTATCACAAACACACATTTTGATTCTCGATAGAAGAATATCCGTACAATGTATAAATAAAAATTAACCATGATTTTGCTTGAGCATTTATATTGTACATCTAATGACAAAATGCATATATACAAGAAGTTGTTTTCTCATTTGGAGAAATGTATGGCTATGGTATCAATTGTATAGATTCTATGGCATACACAGGAATAATATTATAAATCCTTTTTGATCGCTTATTATGTGGTACACTCGAGTATTGTCATTTAAAAAAAAATCTATAATTTAGATTAGTTATTTGTTGGGCTTTTTCAATATACTCTAAATGTAATTTAATCAAGTTTATTCATTTTCCTTGCCTAATTAACTTGTTAAAAAGGATTATAACTTCATTCGAATTAAATTTCACTCTCAATCTATTTACAATGTAATTTATCCCAATAATAACATTAACATATATTCAAACATCACACCCTTATGAATCGATGCAGCCCTACACATTGTATAATATAAATACTATACCTATGTGTTCTTTATAATCATTTAACAAATATAATTAATACATTCAATGCCTTGTGCATTTATACTTCAGTTCAAATGACAATAAATCAATAATTCACCTCTCTTGTTCCAATCAAAGCTATACTATCCTCCACTCACTTTTTCTATACAATTTACCCTTCTTTTTAATATTCTTACTATCATCTTACAATCTCCACCTTCTCTCCTTTATAAGATAGTTATTATTACCCATTTACCCATCATGAAAAATTTGTTGATGAAATTTTCATTGATGCCAACATGGAATTACAGTGGCCCCACAGGTTGTCATTGATGCCACCAAGTCTCACTTGCAGTGCCTTAGACCCCTTGCAGAGTGGGTTTGTGCCTTGAAGCACCTTGTACCCAGTTGACAAGGTCTCTGTACCCACAAGGCTGGATCTTGTAGCCACCACCTTGTTGAAGATGTTGAAGACCCTGCCGATGGTGCTAAAGACCCCAAAGATGGTGTTGAAGCCTTTGCGGATGATGGTTAATCCCTAGATGGGTTGGAGAAGTATTAATGACCCATTATGTGGTCATTCATGCTCTGATGGTGTCATGGTACCCCACGAGAAGGTCTAGCAACCCCACAAGTAATGTCATGATGGATATTGACCCTTGGAGGTCTCCTGGTGTGGTTGAAGAAGCCTACGAAGCCCCTTGCTTGATGAAGAAGCCCTTGGACCCACATTTGATGGTGTAATGGTCCTTAAGGGTGACGATGTGGTCACTAATGACTTGGTGAAGACTATGAACCCTTGATGAAAATCTTGATGCTCGTGTAGCCCTTGTTGGGGCCATGGAACCCTTGGACATGGTCATTATGCATGAGAAGGTTTGACACCCACATAAATGGCGACATTATGATCCTTGGACACTATATGATCATTGATGGTGCATTTGGAAATGATTTGGGTCTTGGAACCCATACATATGGTGGTTTGTAAGCCCATAATTGCTGGAGCCTTTGATATGATGGAATCTTTGGTCATGATGCCCTCATCACTTGGTGATGGAGTCTTATGCAATGTGCTTGAATTCCATGGAAAGTATCTTGTTTAAATATTATATGATATCTTTGAAAGAGTCCTTGAAACCCTTGCATGTGGTGCCTTGGGTCTTGAACCCACACACTTGGTAGCTTGTTGATGGTGATGTATGGTCCTCTTTTGGTTATATGAATATTGGTATGTAGATGGAGGTAGAGCCCATGGATGTGCCTTGATATGTTGAAGAATACTTTGAAACTCTCGTAGTTGGTGGTATGGTCATTGGTACCCTCATGTGTGGGGTCTTTGATGTCATGAACATATTGAATAATTTAAGGGTATTATACCAAGAATTTTCAAATAAACCCATCATAGGGAGATATTCTTCGTCAATCCATTTCCGTTAATATGTGGAGAATCTTCTAACTCCTTACGATTGAAGAGATACAAATTTTTGAAGTTGGTGCACCCCACCTGCCGACCAAACAAAATAGAATTTAATTATTAGTAATTTTGAATTGCATGTCGACTTAGTTTGAGGTACTTACTTTCCTCCACAACCTATATAAATAGAATATCAAACATTTTATTTGTTCATCATCAATTCTCTTAGTATTTTCACAATTCTTGGAGAAAAATGTGAAACTTTGAGGAGGAGAAATTTTTGGTCATCTTCACTAAAATTGGCACAACTTTCTCATACGGAATCACAATTACAAAATTCTTAGCTCATTGGAAATCTTGTTACGAGAAATTTGTGATGACATGATCTAGACTTTCTTTTGGTTTGTCTACTGTTTCTTCATCTTGTGATCTTCAAAAAGGTATGGTTCATGCTTTTGGGTTTCTCTTGTGATGG
>LPNX011174346.1:570446-606115 GCA_001517045.1 Pseudotsuga menziesii | reverse complement strand
TATGTTGTGCCAGTGGTTTGGTTTTCACAACTAAACTCCCTTTTTTTTCTTGTTTTTTTTTTTTATGTTTTGTTTTTTTCTTCTTTTAATTTTTTATTTTTTATTTTTTATTTTTTATATCAAATCAGAAAATAGCTAAGAAGAAAGTGAAGGAGAAAAACCAGTGTGTTTATCCAGCACTTCCATCTCCCGTTGCTGTGAAATCTGTTGTATGAAATCTTCTTTGTTGATAGGCTTGGTATAGAGTTTGAGCCGATGGCCATTGACCACAAATGTACGCGCTTCATCATCAATTGTTTGGATTTTGACTGAGCCATTGTCATATACCTCTGCAATCTCATATGGACCAAGCCAATGAGTTGTGAATTTGGCCTTGAAGTCTTTGAATTTTGAATCAAACAATAGGGCCCAGTCACCGATGTGAAATTGTTTCTTTTTGATAAACTTGTCATGCCATTGGGCTCTCTGTTGTTGTATCAAAATATTGTGTTCTATTGCAGCCTGTCTCATCTCATCTAGTTGATTCAATTGAAGTATCCGTTCTTGCTGTGCTTCAGAAAGATTCATCCCCAAATCTGCTGCTAACTTGAAGGTATGAATTTGAAATTCTATAGGTAGGAGGACTTGCTTACCATAAACGAATTGATAAGGAGAAAAACCAGTACTGTTTTTCCAAGTGATTCGGTATGCCCATAAAGCTTCAGTAAGCTTAGCTGACCAATCCTTCCTATGCATCTGGACAGTTTTGGTGATGATTCCTTCCAAAGTCTTGTTTGTAGATTCCACCTGGCCATTGGCTTGTGGAAGGTAAGGTGTAGATTTTCTGTGCTTAATCTTGTACTTTGCTGCTATCTCCTGTACTAGTTTAGAAGTAAACTGGGCACCCTGATCAGTGATGATCTCTCTAGGAACCCCAAATCTGACAAATATCTCTTCAAAAAGAAAGTTTACCACGATCTGTTCTGTAGCTCTTGGTAATGGTTTGGCTTCCACCCACTTTGTAACATGGTCTGTACATACCAGAATGTACTTCTTCCCTTGTGATGGTGGATGAATCGGACCAATGAAATCAAGAGCCCACTTTTCAAATGGTTCTATGAGGATTTGTGGTTGGAGTGGCATTTCATCAGATCGGACTGGCCGTCCCATCCGTTGGCAAGTATCACAGCTCCTAACATACTTCTTAGAATCCTTGAAAATAGAAGGCCAGTAGTACCCCAAATTGAGTATCTTGTATGCTGTTCTTTTCTCTGCAAAATGGCCACCACACGGTTCATCATGACATGCTTTCAAAATATCTAAAACTTCGTCTTGTCGTACACGTCTCTTAATAATTAGATCATATCCCGTGTAAAAGAGATCACCGTTGACCCATATATGCCTAGCACTTTGTTTAATAATCTTTTTCTTTTCTTTAGATGACATAGATGGAGGTAGCTGTCCTGATGATAAATAGTTGGCAATATCAGCATACCAAGGAGTGATAACAGAAATTGCAAACAAGTGTTCATCAGGAAAACTATCTAAAACAGGAACAACCTCACTAGTATTGTGTAAGCGAGACAGGAAATCTGCCACTTGATTTTCTTGTCCAGGCCGATCTAAAATAGTGATATTGAATTCCTGCATTAATAGTAACCATCTAGTTATCTGACCATTAGTGATAGACTTATTCATCAAATATCGTAGAGCGAAATGATCTGTGTGGACAAAAATTTCGTAGCCAGTAATGTAATGATGGAATTTGTTCATAGCATGAACTGCTGCCAACATCTCCTTTTCAGTGATTGTATAATTCAATTCTGTAGGTGTTAGATTTTTGCTGATAAAATAAATAGCATAAGTCATGGTATGCTCTTTTTGTCCCAAAGAGGCCCCTATTGCAGTATCAGATGCATCAGTAGAAATATGAAAGGGCAATGTCCAATTTGGTCCCCTTAAAATGGGAGCAATTGAGAGCTTCTCTTTAAGTGTCTGAAATGCAGATTGACAGTTAGTATCCCATTTGAAATGTACATCTTTTGAAAGTAATTTAAACAATGACAGAGCTATCTTACTGAAATTTGCAATAAATCTACGATAATAGCCTGCATACCCTAAAAAGCTTCTTACATCTGTTTGAGTTGTTGGTTCAGATAGATTTTCAATGATTTGAATTTTAGCAGGATCTACTTTTATTCCAGATGAAGAAATGTGACGTCCTAAAACTATCCCTTCAGTCATCATCATAAAACACTTTTCGTTGCTAAGGGAAAGATTTGAGTCAACACACCTTTTAAAAATTTTCTCCAGGTTTGCTAAGGAATCCTCAAAGGCACTTCCATGGATAGAAAAATCGTCCATATAGACTTCAACACATTCATGAATTAGATATGCAAAAATCGCCAAGACTGCTCTCTGAAAGGTAGCTGGGGCATTACATAAGCCAAAAGGTAAAACCTTGTAGGCATATGTTCCCCAGGGACATGTAAAGGTAGTTTTGTCTTGGTCCTCTTTTGCAATGCTAATTTTATTATATCCATTGAAACCATCTAGAAATGAAAAATATTCTTTTCCAGCTAAGGCATCTAACACTTGATCAATAAAGGGCAATGGGAAATAATATTTTAGTGTTGCCTTGTTTAACTCCCTGTAATCTACAGATATCCGCCATTTGCCATTTTTCTTAGGAACAACAACCAAGGGAGAAACCCATTGGTTGTCAGAGATAGGGTAAATAAATCTCACTTTTAATAACTTCTGCAATTCTTCCTTAACTATCTCTTTTAGTATGGGGTTCATTCTACGTTGCGGTTGTCTAGAGGTCTGATTTTATCATCTGTGTAAACGTGGTGAGTGCATGTTTCGTGATGAATGCCTGGCATGTCAGTGTATTCCCAAGCAAATGCATGTGAATGTTTATTCAGTAAGGCAATCAACTGTTCTTCCTGTGATGTAGTAAGATGTGCATTGATATTCAAATGTTTTCCTGGACTGATTTCAACTGTTTTGCTTTGGACATCAGTGATTGAATGAACATTAAAAATATCATGAAGTGCCAATGCTAGAGAATGTACTATGCAATTTTCCTGAAAATTCTGTCCCAAAACTTGATCTGCTATAGCATACTGCATGTCTCTTAACTCTTCAGAATTATCAGGTTCAGCAATGAAGTAATCTAGCAAATCTTCGTTGTTTTCTTTTTGAAAATCAAAGAACTGATTGATACTTAGGACAGGCTGAATCACTTCTTCTTCCTGTTCTTTGGTCTCATTAATCCATGATAACTGATCTAATGTAGAAGGTCGTTGGGCAGAAGGATAAAGTGCAATTTGTTTTCTCTCTGTCCCATGTGAAATGAGCATACTTCCTGATCTACACCCTATGAAAGCATCAGCTGTTGCCAACCAGGGTCTGCCAAGAATCAATGGATGCCCTCCTAGATTAGACTTTGGTTGCAGCACTATAAAATCTACAGGATACTCCCAGGAGTCTAAAGAAACAACGATATCTTCTAAGATCCCTTCAGGTGTGATTTTAGACCTGTCAGCTAGTTCCAAAACTGTAGTGGTTGGTCTAAGATTTTTCAAGTGAAGGTATTCCATTGTCTCTAGTGTCATGACATTAATGGCAGCACCTAGATCAATCAGTGTTTTTGGAATTGAAAAATTGTTAACAGTAATTGTGACCATTGGGATTCCAGGATCTACATACTTTTCAATAAAAACAGTGTTAGACATTAATCCTGCTAAATTGCCTACCACATGAATTTTTTATGGATCCTTCCTTATTTTATTAAGACATAATTCCCTAACTGCTTTAGTATAGATTGGAATATCCTTTATAGCCTGCAGTAGGGGAATTTTGACACATACATTGGTTAACTCATTCAAAACATCAAAATCAGGTAGGGAGATTGAAAGTTTTTCTTTGACCAACCTTTCTGAAAAGGGAGGTATATAAGGTACTAATGTTTTCCCTTTTTTACTATGATTTTTCTATATTTAATTTTTTTGGAGTTTTCTCATTTTTTGCTTGTTCTTCTAAAATAACATGAGATTCTTTTTGTAAAGTTTTTCCAGATCTTAAGTTGATATTTTGAAGTGGGAGGATTGAGTAGGGGAGTGCCATTCCATCATCAACATTATACATGGGTTTATCGATTTTATTATTCGGATTTGGGATTGGCTGGGCTGGTAATTGTGTTGGCCGAGGTGCAGGCTGATTGGATGGAAATTGAAGCTGTTGGGGTTGTTGGCCTAGTTGAGGAGCAAGATTGGGTTGTTGAAAAAATTGGGCTTGATTCTGTTGGTATTGGGGATATGCAGAAGGTTGTTGATAGGGCTGTAGATAAGCCTATTATGTCTGGTTACCATGAGTATACCCTTGCCAATTTGGAGCAGATTGGGCTAATTGGGCTGGCAATTGTGTTGGCCGAGGTGGAGGCTGATTGGATGGCAATTGAAGCTGTTGGGGTTGTTGGCCTAGTTGAGGAGCAAGATTGGGTTGTTGGAAAAATGGGGCTTAATTCTGCTGGTATTGGGGATATGCAGAAGGTTGTTGATAGGGCTGTAGATAAGCCTGTCGATATGTCTGGTTACCATGAGTATACCCTCGCCAATTTGGAGCAGATTGGGCTAATTGAGGAGACCAAGTTTTCCAGGGCATGGGTGCACTCCATGAATTCTGAACAAGAGTTTGATAATTTGTATGAAACTGCTGCATAGGATCTTGAGACATACCTGAAAATTGTGGCTGCCAAGGTCTTCGTTGTCCCATAAAATAAAGAGACTCCATGCTTTGATTCTCCTCCATTCGAGCTGCCTGCAATTATTTCAATCTGGGGCAATCATCAGTTTTGTGATTTGAAGTACATAAGCCACAAATTTGAACAATATTTAAAGGACATTCTTTTAATGGGTGTTTCTTTCTACATTGAGGGTAAAAGATAGACAGGGCTTGATCTTGTTGTTCTTGTCTTTTCTTGGTCTTTGACATTTCGACTTGGGTGCCTAAGGTACTCAATAGATCAGTCTTAAAATCTTCTAACAGATTCCCAAGACCAGCTCTGGAGATACCACTGGTCGCAGATTTAGTTACTTTGGAAGTTACATCCCTTTTCCCATTTCTAGCCTTTCCTCTTGAATACTTCTGACATAAGTCTTGTATCTCATCAAAGGGTAAATAGGAGATGTCACCTTTTCCCATAACATTCAAAATATCCAGATATTCTTCTCTTATTCCTTTTAAAAATATTTTCCGAACGATCTCAGGTGTCAAGGAATTGTATTTGGATTTCTGCAGGTTGTATGAGAATCTTTCTAGATACTCTTCCAAGCTTTCATTTTCCTGCTGAGACATTCTGAAAATGTCATCTTTTAAATCCTTTGATCTACAATATGCCTGATATTTTCTAAGAAAATTTTTCCTCATCTCATCCCAACTAGTTATAGAATGCTCTCCTAATCCCATGAACCATTTCAAGGCAGTTGCTTTAAGAGTAGCAGGGAAAAGACGAAGCTTGTGGGTGTCATCAGTATATCCATAAGTTCGACACAAGATATCAAACTCGAATAGGAAAGAATCCGGATCTTCAGAAGTCATACCATATAAATTTGGTAGGATAGATGGTGGGATATTTTTCATCTTTACCTCTTCCCCTAGGATGATGCTAGTGTCCAAGATGGGGAATTTAATGGTGGCTTCCTGATCTTCTTCTGTTCTTTCATCGCTTTCATGTCTCCTCTCTTCTTCCCTATCATGTCTCCTCTCTTCTTCCCTTCTCTCTTGTCTTAGTTTATTTTCCATTTCTAACCTTCTCTCATACTCCCTTCTCTGTTCTGCAGTTGGCCCTTTTGATGTTTCTTCTTCAGCCATTTTAAAAGTATCAACTGTTGTAATGAATCCTTTTTTATCAGATAAAGAAGTTCGTGTTACTTCTATTTTTGGGGGGTTTTTGATAAATCTTCCTTTCTCGTCTCTTTGTCTTGACATAAAACTAAAATCTACTTTGTGTTTTTTTTTTGAATTTTTATTTTTATCAGAGAACTAAAGTTCTTAAGTCTGCTTCTAAAATGCCTCCCCGGCAACGGCGCCAAATGTTGGGCTCCAATCCACTAATGTAAATTAGACCTTAAGTTTATGTCAATCCGGAGTTTGTAGACTTAGAGGCATATCCCAAATATAGAGACTCAAAGCTAGACGTAACTGGAAATCTACTTTACCTATGAAACAAATCTATTGAATACTAGAATGTTGTGACTTTGAAATACAAAACCTCCCTTACAGAAGCAACTTCATTTGATCTCTGAGTTTAAACAACATTTTATATGTGAAATATTCTGAGATAAAAACAAATTAAACCTAAATCCTAAAATATAGATCACGATACTCTGCCTATTATCTCAATATTGAAAGCAGTCGAACATTAATTTCCCTTACAGGAAGACATTCACAATGTATAACTGTCCTCAACAATTCGACATTGAATAGGCAATGCACAACGATTTGATATTGAATAAGTAGTCTAAACCATTCCTACAACATCTGAATGATTAAATAACAAAGTTTCTAACCTTGTTCAAACAATCCAACTCGTTCTGCAATGTATGAGTAGTTAAAGTGAAGAAATCGAATTCTACAAAATTTAATAAAACATACCACATGCAACGATACAAAAAGATGTGTGCAGACTTGGCAAAGGGAGCCCTCCAATGCTTTGTTTACACACGCAGAGAAAATCACGGAGCTTTAAACTTCAATTGCATTCAGCATATCGAATTGGGCGTACACAGTAGTCAAATCCACAGTCTTGATTCCATAACTATATGTTTATGATCCAGGAGCGGTTTTTTTCATATGTAAAACCAAATACTTATACAATCTTTTAAAAACTGGAAATGCTACAAATCCGGAAGATTAATAATGACATGCAACCCTCAAGATCCTCCATCAGATCCATCAAAATAGACAAAATCGGAACTGTCCTGCTTTTATGCTAAGTGGTAGCACAGGTGGTCATCTTTGACTGGCATTGACTCGACACCTGTGAGAACCATATCATATGTTTGTTAGAATTTTAACCATCCTTGGACATCGAGGATCTTTCTCCCATCTCTCAGTTTACGCCTAGCTGGCTTGCAAGTATCCAACCTAGGAGAAATCACGGGAAGTTAGCACATCTTGTAATTTTGAATAAAACCTTAATTTAAATGTCTTAAACATATCATAATTCAATTTGTTAAGAAGCAACAACATTTATACCTTTGACCAAAGTTTTGTGAATGAAATTAAGGTTTTATGGATCAGTATGAAGGTTTATGGAGGAAACTGGAAGGTATTTAGATGACAAAAATAGGTCAAAATGGTGCCCAACACACACATACCATAGTGTGATGATGCTCTCTTATGCACTATGATGTATACTTGATGATGATGATGCATAAACGATGCACACTGAGATGATGATGATGTACATTTGATGATGAGGATGCATACCCTATGACGATGATGCATACCTATGATGATGATGCATGGCGATACATGCCTTATGCTCAATGAAAGCAGAGCAAAATTACTTGTTCAGTAATTGTGAATGATGAGGTGTACTATGATGTGCACATGAGCAAATTGACTAGCTTGACCAACAGTATTAATGAGAAGAAAATAATGACCAACAGTGATGAGCAAAGTTGATGAGCAGATTGACCAGAGATTGATGAGTAGTGTTGACCAACAGAGTGATGAGCAGAGATTGATGTGCAGAGAAGAGGTTGGTTGTGCAGCAGAGCCATATGATTGCTTGCAAGAAGAATCTTGCACTTGAGGATTGGAATTCTCAAACCCTTCTTAGTTGGATCTAAGAAAACCAGGATGGGTCATGTTATGAGAGTTGGTGCTCTTTTCACAAGTTAGTGTTGATTGTAATCAAGAAGATTGTTGTATTCCATGTACAATAAAAAAAAATAAAAATTCCATATATTCTCTTGTCTTTTTTGATGTGATGTTGTGCTTATGAATCATGATGAATTTGATTATGCAGTTGATGGAATAATGATTGATATGCCCTTATTGACTAAAAGAAGGTAAAATGTTTAAAATTGCTCACATAGTGATTCACCCCGTATTAGTGTGGCCATTGTGTCCAACAAAATTATTGTATTGAAACTTGATATTTTAAGGCATGAACAATCGAAGCATGCAAAGGGAATACAAATCATTGCTTGGACTAGGGATGGTAGGTTCAAAGGGTATCATCTATGATTTGAAGGAAATCAAAAAATTCCTTCACCTAGAGTTTAAATAAAGAAACCAATAACCAAGTAGAGAACGTAGCTCTATATCAAGGCTTATTGCTTGCCAAAGATCTAGGGATACTCAACCATAATTATTGGTCACATGTTCCACAACTCAAGCTTGAAGGATCCTAGTTTTCTTAGGATAGTCCAACAAATGCAACTATTGGTAAACCACTTTGAAACCATAACCTATCATCATGTCTCGAGAAAGGAAAAATACCAAGGCAAATCTACAAGCAAACCTTGCATCTAGTTTGGAAAGAGGAAAATTAAATAAAAAAGAGGGGGATTTCCTTAGCCATCTCCCATGAGACATTGTAGATTATCCAAGGTTGAAATGTACTCTCAAAATCAAGAAAAGTGGTGGTGGTGGAGGTTTGTGTCCAGTCAAATTCTTTAAGACTCACACCAACTCTAGTGCCTCTTCTCCTCATTGCACCTAATGAATATGGATTATTTGTAGTAGAAATGGGTCATTAAACATAATACATGATTTATTCAGGCATTAATATGGAGTTCAACTTCATGTATCCATGAGAAATTTGCTTAATGAGCATGGGTATATCTGACGTTATTGAGATGCTCCTGTTTATTTTGTGTTTCTTATCTAAGTCTTGTCTTTGATGTTGGATTAACCACTATATGTAAAGGAGCATATGTGCTCTTAATTCACATCATATATCTAAAGTATGCTCGAGAATTCGGGATTTTCAGAGGATCTTGTAACCATTGTGGATGATCTTTGGTTAGGGTTGACATTATGGAAAATCATATCCACCCAAATCATTATGCATTGTGTGATTTCTTTGACACACATAAAGGAATTAGATCTTGTGTGACATATAAAAGAAATGTAGGAATGCCATTTTTTACTAGTCAAGAAGTTAGATAAAGGGAAAATTGGGGGGAGAGGATAGGAGGAAGAAATATACTATTGGAACCAACTATTGGAGGATGTGGCCCAATTAGAAAGCTTGGAGTTAAGGAAACACAAAACTTAGATTATATGAGGCAATAACAACATACGACTTGAACAAGTGGAACAGAAGTTGAAAGGGATACTAAAGAGAGTGGAGTAGTTGGAACTGGGGAGAAAATTGGCAAGGGAGGCAACACATTTGTATTCTACCTCATCATATTCCAATGGGTTCCATGGGCCATTGCAGTAGAGAGCAGTAGAGGAGGAAAAAATACACCATGTAACACATCATGAATTGAACTTAGAGCTTAAGGAGGCCCAAGCCTCTGAGGTTGGTGAAAAGACCCATTATGGGCAAGCTTCTTTTTAAAATTCCAGTGTTTGTTCATGGTCTACAACATGTTTCGTTTGTAGGATAATTTTTTGGGCATTTCACATGCTATCTAGAATGTAATAGATGTAGAACTATTGAGATAATTAAGACAATTAGTAGAGAAGGACTTTTGTTGGAATCTTTTTGGAACAATAAAGAACGAGCTTACAAAATTTGTATTATCTTGTTGGACAGTTTAGTCAACTCTATTTAATAAAAAAAAATACAGTTTCTATTAAAAATATCATTGTTTGGACTACAAATTCTACATAAACAAGTCACAAGATTATAAATTAAAATTGCATTAATAGTAAAAACTTACATCAAGACACAGAAGAAACTCGCCCTATGCAAATAATTGCCTAGAGACTAAGGAAGAGGAAATCCACCTATAGAATTACTGCATTGTAATGAGCTTACCATGTGTTGGGAAGAAGGTCCATCTTATAGGAAAGGCACACACCACCAATGCTATAGGACATCTTGTGGATGTGCATCACTGAAAATTGTATGTGTGTGTGTGTGGGGGGGGTGGGGTGTTCATATTATAGTTAAGGCACAAACCACCAATGCTATAGGACATCTTGTGGATGTGCATCATTGCGAATTGCATGTGTGTGTATGTGTCCACCAATGCTACATCTTGTGGATGTGCATCACTGAAAAGTGTGTGTGTGTGTGTGTGCACGCACACCATTACTATAGGACATATTGTGGATATGCATCACTAAAAATTGCGTGTGCGCACGTGTATCCACCAATGCTACATCTTGTGGATGTGCATCACTAAAATTTGTATGTGTCTATGTGTGCACACGTGTGTGTGTGTGCGCGATAAGGCATATATTTTTAAGTCTAAGCTAAAATTTAACTTATTAATGAAAATAATCTTCTACATAAAAATACATTTACCCTTGGCCATACTTCTATGTAAGGAAGAAAATTATGGACTTAATATTCTGAATTCTCGAAAAAATAAAGGAATGAAATATTTTGAAGGAGCTTGGTTAAATATCCGTGAAAATACATAATAAGCAGATTCCAAAAATGACAAGGTAGAAGGACAATTTTATTGTAACAAAATAAGAAAGTGGTTATTATTTCTATTTGTAGATGTGAAATTGACAATTATTCCAAATTTCAAATGGTAAAGAAATGAACGATTTTCTGAGACAAGCATCAACAAAACAAAAGTTTTGGAGAAACGTTCTATGAATTGATAATGGAAAGGAGAATATATTTTTAAAATATCCATCTAAATTTTCATCTATAAGGGTAAGGGTTAGAAATTATTATGATATAGAAGATGCCCCTATGGAAATCAGATAATGTCATTGAAGAATAACTTGAGAAGTAGACTATTCATTGGGAGGGTCACCTTCTCTCCATCCATATTGCTGAGGTAAAACAAATTGGCACCAACCAATTCATGGATGATGTATGGTCCTATCCAAAGGCTATCAAAATTTCCATGCTTTCCTAGCTTTTCTGTGTGGTTATCCCATAACAAAACTGTATCCCCTTTCTGAAAGGCCCTTGGTATGGAAAATTTTTCAAAGGTTCTCTTTACTTTATTTTGATTTCTGATACTCTAGTCTACTATCCTTCTCTTGTTATCATCAAACTCAATCAAATGATTTATTCTGTTCTGAATTGTATCCTGATCTGAGCTGGAGGCCTGAAGCATCTGATACACTGGAAGCTTAAGTTGATCCAACAAAGTGACATATAGGCCATATACTAGCTCAAAGGGGCTCTTTCTCGTTGCATTTTTCTTAGTTATTCTATCTTCCCATAGTGGAATCTGCCAAGATGTTTTGTTCTCTAGGGATTTCCTCAAGATTTAGCGCATCAAACTATTCCATAGTGTCCCAAACAACATTTCTATATTTCTTGAATCTGTCACTCTTATATCTATACTTGTTTTTAAGTTGGATAATTACTAAGTCGGAGTCACCTTTAATGCTCAACATTTTTACCCCCATATCCTTAACAGTCTCTAGGCCAAGTAGGAGTGCTTCATACTCTGCTACATTATTAGATGCCTCAAATTCAAGTCTAAAAGAAAAGTTGTAAGTTTGCTTTGATGGTGAGATGATTATTATGCCTACCCCTTTTCCTGACTTTGAATATGCCCCATCAAAATACATCTTCCATACTTCATCTATCTTTTCTTCCTTCAATTTTATTTTATCGGAGCCAAGAAGTTAGATAGAATAACATAATTTTCAAAATTATATGTATTAAAAACAAATTTAATTAATGGCTTGTTCGGGGCNCTTCAATTTTATTTTATCGGAGCCAAGAAGTTAGATAGAATAACATAATTTTCAAAATTATATGTATTAAAAACAAATTTAATTAATGGCTTGTTCGGGTCTTCCACATGGCATTTCCTTTCAATTTCTCTATGGAGTCTAACTCTTGTGTTCTCTGATGCAATTACTATTGCACAAGTCCAATCCATTTGGATACATCCTCCCAGAGTTCCATCCCATTTCCTTGACAAAAGCGTTCCCCAGTTGTCTGGTACAACTATTACTAGCACATCCATGGTTAAATGGATATCTAGTTACTTATCCAATCTTACTTGAAGGTTCAAAATTATTCCTACCACATTAGTCTCCCTTGCATCCATGGCATAAACATTGTGGTATGGTATAGTATTCTTTAGATTTAATTGTTCCATAGCCTTCGTTGTGATAACATTTAATGAAGCCCCATAGTCTATCATGCGATTGTGAACATCCATTGCACAAACATTGTGGTATGGTCTAGTATTCTTTAGATTTAATTGTTCCATAGCCTTCCTTGTGATAACATTTAATGAAGCCCCATAGTCTATCATGCAAGTGTGAAGTAGAAAATCAATTATCATAAGTGATACATAAAAAGGTGGGTGATCTTCTTTCCTTGGATCCATACTATGTAGAATTACTAGGGCATCTTCAATGACAATTTTATTCTTAGGATGAGCTTTTTCCTTGGAATTATCATAGGTTTTATCTTGAGGGCCTTCTAATCCTTTCATAAGTTTATTGTTATGATATGGATTTCTAAGGATCTAAGTTGCATGCACAAGAACTTTAGCACAGTTAACCATTTACCCATGTTAAGATTCAAATAATTTGCAATAGGAGGATTTATTACCTTAGGAATGTATTGAGTTGATTTAGTTGGTGCAACATTATCTTTTCTCTAATACATGGCTCCTTTGAATCTAGCACTAGCCATCTCCCAAATCTACTTAAGTGTGTTAAATGTATAGCATCATGAGTCATTCTTCAAGCCAATCTTATGCAACCAAGATTGGGCCTCATGTTTTGAGGTAGAGAGATTGATATTGGACTCAAGATTCATTAGAGTGATCCTAAGGATGAATAAAGTCTTGTGAGTAATAGCCAGTCCTATATCCTCATATGATTGAGGTGGAGATGATGTAAGTGTTGACTAAATTGTCATTGATGCCAACAAGTGTGTGTTGGTATGTCTTGGTTCCCCTTGAGGATCCCTTGAGGGTTAGATGTCATTCAATGTCAAAGGATACCTTTTGACATTGTCAAAGCCCAAGTCTGAAGCCCTTGGAGCCCTTGGGACAATGGAAAAAGCCCTAAACACCCTGTAGAGTGTTTAAGTACCCCTAAGTTGGTTCTATGGTTCCCTAGATGTTTCCTTGGTTCCCCGGCTCAACAACCTTGCCCTATTTCCCTAGAAAGTGTTCTTGGTGGGTTGAAAAAGTTGCAATAGTCCAAATGACCCTTTCAGTGGTCATTTGCTTTTGATAAAGGTCATGGTGCCATAGGAGAAGCTTAGGCACCACACACCTTGATGGTTATGTGTCTTCACTTATGATGACTCTATTGACCTAACAAACTACCCTAAAACCCTTACCCTTAAGTCTACATTCTATTCCACATGCCTTGCCCGTAAAACACTAGTAATACCCCAACTTTATACAAAGATCCCCTATATATAAAACACTAATAAAAACTTGCAACAAGTAATACGTAGTAACAGATAATTAAAATAACATTAAATTAAAGTCCTAAAACATCTTATAATGACTTCATAAGTTACTTAAAAGCCTACCCTAAACTTCCATTTATAAAGATTAACCCCCCTTTATTTTTTAATTAAAACTAGTTTTAATTAAATACCTAAAACTAATACTTGAATAATTAAAACATGTGTTTTAATAATTAATAAAACAATTTAAATTTAATAATTTACTTAAAAGAATTAAAAAACTTACCATCATACAAGTTATTTAACCCCCCTACGAAGTTAGGCCCATTAATAGTTACTTTCAACGTTGTAACTAGTATTAAAACCTTTTTATTAATAAACAATTCAAATACATACAATCAAATCGGCTCCACTAAACAATGGCATATTAAAAACATTTTTTTATATATTTTTTAAATTATTAAAATTACCCTACACTAGGTCGACTCCAGTATATCCTTCATCAAACGAATATAAATACACAACTGCCTATCCTTTTACATCACAAAATTTGTTTGCTGACTGAGGATTCTCGGGTTTTGGAGCAGTCTTTTGAGGTTTTTCAGAGGGTTTTTACAGTAGAAAAAAGAGGCAGAACCAAGCTGGAAAACATACCTCCTCTCCTTTTATTTCCTTTTGGTAGAGTTTTGGAGCAGTAAGTCTGTGGAGATCTTTTCGCGGGTTTCAGAAGCAGAAGAGAGGAACAAACTCGAGTTTTAAAAGGATCCAAGTTTAGCAAAATTTGTTTGTTGACTGAGGATTCTCAGGTTCTGGAGCAGTCTTCTGAGATTTTTCGGAGGGTTTTTACAGTAGAAAAAGAGGCAGAACCAGGCTGGAAAACATACCTTGTCTCCTTTTATTTCCTTTTGGCAAAGTTTTGGAGCAGTAAGTCTGTGGAGATCTTTTCGTGGGTTTTGGAAGCAGAAGAGAGGAACAAACCCGAGTTTTAAAAGGATCCAAGTTTAGCAACAGAACAATCCTTTTTTTCAAGGCTGTTACAACCCGAGTTTGGTGTGGGCTAAGGCATTTGAATTTTCACAAGACACATTACCCTTTTGACAATATTTGGTTTGGTGCTGAAGAACCGTGACTTACAAGCAAATCTTGGTCTTACTACTGCTTGAAGTCTAGGGTTAAGGTCATCATAAACAGTCCCAAGTCTTCCCGAGATCGAAATGTCAACCACAATCACAAGTTGAAGTAGTGAAAGGTCAGTTTTGTAGCAAGGTATGTATAAAATATCATAAACAGTGATATGTGAACAATAGTATATATATGTGTGTACAAGTGTAGAAGTGTGGTATGCAGTGTTAAGTGATGAACTATGAGCATGTGTAAAGGGTACAGTGGTACAAATGTATGTACACTATTGTACTGGTAAACACAGTGTAGTGTGCAAGAGTATACAATGACTTGTAATACAAGGGGTATGAAGTTATAAGATAATGATGTGCACTTTATGTTAACGACATGATACATATTGATGTGATGCCATAATACATGACCATGATATGATGATGAACATGCATGCTTTGATGTGATGACACTTTTCTATACACTATGATGTGTACTTGATATATACACACTACATACCTGATGATGATGGTACATACTTGATGATGACGATTCATACTTGATGACAATGATGCACACCTATGACTATGCATGCAGAGAAGAACTATTTGTTCAATGATAGTGTATGATGATGTGTACAAGGATGTGCATGAGAAGTGTGTGACAATGACATATACATGGATGATTTGGCAGTGATCAGAGTGCAAAGGTTATCAACAACAAATTCAAAGTTTGGTATGTGATAGGTCAAGAGGTTCAACAATTTCTTCTTATCTGGGTGGCAGGACGAGGCAAGGAAAGGAGGTTGAAGCCGGAAAACTAGGGAGTTGAAGCTTCATTTAGATTGTAGCCTATAAATCAGGGGGCTGTAGCCTCCTTCCAGTTGCAGCTGGAAAATTGAAGTCTTTATAATAAGGGGGTTGTTGCCTCCTTCCAATTATTTCTGGAAAACTATTTTTAAAAGGCTTTCGTGGTTTTACCCCCAGAACTTGGGTTTCCATGTCAAAAAATTATTGTGTATTGTGTAGCTTGTTATTGATGATGTGCTGTGATTGGTGATCAACAACCTGCTTTTAATTAAAATTTTAATTAGTAAAATACTGATTCACTCCCCTCTCAGTATTTCAACAGTAAGGTATTGTGAGTAATATCAAAGATGTAGACTTATGGGTAATATCAAGTCATGATTCTCATAGTAGGTATCCTATGAAGTGGACTCGTGAGTAAAATCAAGTCAAGATTCTCATGCAGACACCTAGAGTATAGTGGGTACCCATGGGGTGGGCCTCCAATTATAGAGGTGAAATGCTTTGAATGGTGAAGCATACATGTTATGTGATATATTACTAACCATGGTCATTCAAGATGTATAAAGCTATTAAGTCTCCTCTAGAGACTGATCACCTTTAGAGTGAATTATTTTAGCATATGGCTATACGGTCCGAGAGAAATATAATATGATCATAGCATGTGACAATTCTTTTGAGTATAATATGATATGAAAGATCATCAATGTTAACACATAGACCTTGCAGTAAAGATAAAGATATAAGCATTAGAGAGAATTTGAGGTAAAAAATGGGCCTCCTAAGAGATGTACTACAAAAATATAAGATATATTAAAATATTATGAGTTAGGGGTTTTATGGAGTAGGTATATATGACAACTCACATCCTACACTACTTTTTATGCACAATATAAATAACCATGGTTGAGTTACTTTTCTAAATTGACTATAAATAAAATTAATAAAATAACTCTACAATGATGTGACTAAGATTCATTGTAAATTCTCAAACATTTATTGTCCTTTAACATTTATTTGTCTTGAACTTGTAAATAAAATTAAACAAAAATGAATTTAATTTATATGCATAAACATATTTTTTTCATATAAATATCATTCATGAATTTAATTTATTTTAAAAGTACAAGAATATATATATATATATATTAGTTTGACATTATGATATTAAATACAATTGAGTGAATATATAATTTAAAATTAAAAAACATGAAAATGACAATATATTATTTTATAAAAAAAAGTGAAAAGACATTTTTATGAATTATGAGTACTTTACTTAAAAATGACAATAATATTATTTTATGAGAAAGTGAATTGTGAGTACTTTACTTGAAAGTAACAATAATATTATTTTATGAAAAAGTGTGAAATGACTTTTATTGTGAGTACTTCACTTTATGACTTAAAAGTACTTGTACCACTACCTTGGTTAACTATGGGTTTTCATCCACCATAGAAAATGTGACAAATAAGCATTCTTAACTCATGCAATGCCACCTCAACCATGGGGGGTGATGTCATCTACTAGAATGTAATTGGTTGATTTTTATAGTGCATTTTGGTCCTTTTGAGGCCCATTTTTGACCTCAAATTCTCTCTAATGCAATAAAAGAGATAGTGCATAGAGAATTCGAATTGCCAATATAATGACTAAGTGAACTCAAATTACTAAACTTCAGATAAAGTTTCAGTGGATGTAACAAGTATGTATTAGTTAAATATTGTAAGCATTAGTTAAAGTTACAATGCATTAGAGAGAATTTGAGGTAAAAAATGGGCCTCCTAAAAGATGTACTACAAAAATATAAGATATATTAAAATATTATGAGTTAGGGGTTTTATGGGGTAGGTATATATGACAACTCACCTCCTACACTACTTTTTATGCATAATATAAATAACCATGGTCCTACACCACTTTTTATGCATAATATAAATAACCATGGTTGAGTTACTTTTCTAAATTGAATATAAATAAAATTAATAAAATAACTTTAGAATGATATGACTAGGATTCATTGTAAATTCCCAAAAATTTATTGTCCTTTAACATTTATTTGTCTTGAACTTGTAAATAAAATTAAACAAAAATGAATTTAATTTATATGCATAACTAACATATTTTTTTCATCTAAATGTCATTCATGAATTTAATTTATTTTAAAAGTACAAGATTATATATATATACTAGTTTGACATTATGATATTAAATACAATTGAGTAAATATATAATTTAAAATTAAAAAACATAAAAATGACAATATATTATTTTATAAAAAAATGTGAAAAGACATTTTTATGAATTATGAGTACTTTACTTGAAAATGACAATAATATTATTTTATGAGAAAGTGAATTATGAGTACTTTACTTAAAAATAACAATAATATTATTTTATGAGAGTGTGAAATGACTTTTATTGTGAGTACTTCACTTTATGACTTAAAAGTACTTGTACCACTACCTTGGTTAACTATGGATTTTCATCCACCATAGAAAATGTGACAAATAAGCATTCTTAACTCATGCAATGCCACCTCAACCATGGGGGATGATGTCATCTACTAGAATGTAATTGGTTGATTTTTATAGTACATTTTGGTCCTTTTGAGGCCCATTTTTTACCTCAAATTTTCTCTAATGCGTGCTTAAGAGAACTCACAGAGATCACTGCAAGTAAATCAATCGACATGATTCAATTAATAATAGTTAACTAAGTGTTGAATAAAGATGGACTAGTTAAACTAAAGTAATTTGCATTAATTAAACACTTTAAGTTGACTGAAAAACAACACTTTAGTTAATAAAGTGTTTGCATGACGACACTTGAGTTAAAGCACAATGCCACTTATGTTATCCTGTTCACTAACTGATCATACTTTCAGTTTGATAACAAGGTCACTCTGATGTCAGCAAAGCATCAAATAATGTCAAAGATGAAAGGCATGGAACATATGTTATGCATGATGAAGATTCCAATGTCGAATTATTATTATTCGTGAAGGAAACTCGTAGTTGTAATGCATGAGGCATAATTGTCATGCAACCATTCATTATAGGTTGCATGACTACGTTTTTGTCTTGTTATTAATGTGTTGGGCACATGCCAAGTTCAGATAGTTGATAATTATTCTCTATTGCTTAGTGTTCTCTCTTATTGGGAAATTTTCTTGTGTAAAATCCATTCTATGCAATCTATCTATTATACTATGAAAATTACTGGTTTTTTCATCCTCGTTATTTTGAGGGTTTTCCCAGGGTACATCTTGTGTTATGGATGAATGATTTGTGTGATTGAATGATTTAGTGATTCATGTGTTTAGTATTTCATTAATCAAAGTTTTAAAGTTCAAAGCTTTTCATATTTGCTCAGAAACGAACATAGTATTAGAGATCAGGACATGAAGGAGATGAGATTGTGTAAGCAGCTAGAAGCCTACGTAGATCCTAAGGAGTTGAGCAAAAGTTTTGAGAGTTGTGGCATCAATTGAGCAAAAGTTTTGAGTGTTATGTCATCAATCTCCGTTCGACTGGAAGATTGTCTTGAGGGCACTTACACTTTCAACACTTGGAAGGCGAAGGTGTTAAACATCCCAGAGGAACATGACTTGGATAACTATGTGGGAGGAGGGGTGAATCCAGAGCGAGTCAGTGTGCACCAAAGAAGAAAATCTTTCCCTTACAACAAGGATGAAAAAAGAGAGGAAACCATTCATTCCAAAGAAGTTTTCTCATTCGAAGAAGAAAGAGTTCAATCAATATTTTGAGAAATCGAAGGTTCGGTACTACAATTGTCAAAAGAAGGGTCATTATGCAAGGGAGTGCAAAGCAAATAAAAACGGAAAAAGATTGGTTTCATCCTTCTACCGCTATAGAAGAAAAGACTATTCATAACAACTCATACGAGGGAGAAGACGATGACTGCCAAAAGGAGTATTTTCTTTAATACAGAAGAGCACTTGCTCCAGTTTGCATGGGATCCAAATTCTCCATGTAGAGATTCGCTACCAATTGCATGAGATCAAATTTGCAAAAAAAAAGTTGCAGTGAAGAAAGAAGATCAAGACAAAGGGACTCCAATAATCTCTGCAAGGAGGCAGAGATCAATAGGGAGTCCACACAAAACAAATAAAGTATTTGTATTTTGATTATCATATGCTTTTATAAATCAGACATAAAGGATTTTGAATGTGTTTCATTATAGTTATAAAGAGATATGAAATCCTAGGAAGTATGTTGTGGAATAACATGTTGAGCATATAGTCGGTCTTTTATTGACATATAGTAAATATCATGAAATACATGTTATGACTTAGTAAAAAAGAATATAGGGCTGCATAACATTCCATGAGATCTGAATGGTGGTTATGCTAGGACATTAATTAAATTATGCACATAATCATGTGAAACATTGTAATTACAATGAAGCATTCATGTGATTAAAATTCATGAGATATGGTTATACTAAAATATTGGTTAAAATGTTGGCATGTATGCGTGAGCTATTTGTAATTATATTAAAATGACTGGATTATGCAAGGTTGCTAATAACTTAACTAAAATTGGCTTGTAGGGAAAAACCATATGCCTTGACATACAAGCAGATAATGACAACTAAACAGTCATTTCGATATAATATCCTGAAAAAAAAGCAGATGCTGTGAAGCGGGAAGCTTCTAGGAGCAGATTGGGAAGTTCTAATGTTTTATGGAAAGAAGCCTCCCACAATATTTATCTAAAATAGAAGCCCTAAGTTGGATGAGAAGACTCTTGAAGGTATTTTATTTATCATAGTTACATTTGTGTATGTTTCAGACATGGAGGATCACGAGTCTCCTTGATAGAGAACCTAGATTATGGTTCTCACATCTTAAATAGTGAGAGGGAGAAGCTAGATTCACTAGCTCTTGGAGAACCAATAATACCGGTTGATGAACCTCCTACTAAGAAGATATTTGCATGGTGCTCATCAGGAAGAAAGCAGAGTACAATGATCAAGAATCTTGAATGGTTCTTGAGATTAGATGTATGGTTGAAACCAAATAAAATTTTCTGTAGTTAATGAAAATACACAATAAAGATCCTGAAGAGATTTAAAACAATGGGTTGTAAGTCCATGGCCACATATATGAAGATGAATCTGATTCTTATTCATATTTTGAGGATCTTACAAGTTGAAAAGATCCTAGATGTATCTAGTTAGCACCAGGACTGGATATATGCTTTGCAGTTAGTACATAGACATTTATAACAAAGCATGTGTTATGGTACCTACAAGGTATGAATTGATATGGACCCATATAGGTCTCAGGGAGTTAAATAAAACTTCAAAAGGATCCTAATCAGTTATATATGAGACATAGTGTATAAAGAAATTGCACAACTTTAGATATCCATAGGAGAAAAGAGTTCCCATCATACTTACTAATCCTCAATCCAAAGTAACTTTGAATACTTATGGGACAAGCTTGGTATAGTACATAAAGACTCCTCTACTTAAAGAGAGAGTATTAATGTGTCTCCATAGGAAGTAACAAATAAATACCCACCTATTAGTTATGTAGTGGTACATGGTTCAGTTAAAGCCATACATTAGATAAACCACTAAGTTGCACATATCTATGTTAAGTTATGGTACACGACTCGAACATCTAGGGGTTGTACACATGGAAATGGATTCAAAAAATGTGACAACTGGATCCCTCATGGAAATGATCACATGCTCTACAATAAGACAATATCTCTTATGGGACCATGTTGGCTATCTCCAACTGAATGGGTGGCCTTTTATCGTGGGTAGGTGCTTTTTTTTTATATACTTGGTTAGGTATATGTTGAAAATTCTTTTGGACTTAAGAGGGTTGTGAGCTTTCCATAGCAACCAATCTATTTTGCAAGGCATTCATCTAAGATGTATGATTTTCCATCATAGCTTTCATTAGCTCTATCATCTCCTTCATAGAGTGTTTGGATGGGGACTTTTCTTATGATTCTATGGATTTTCCCTTTGATTTTGGTTGCTTGTGTGATGAAGAACTACCTCTTGTGAAACATAGGATGTTAGATTTTTTTGACGCTTACATGTTTTTATCAATCTTTATGGACGTTTCTTAGGCATTCTTCAAGGTTGTAGGCTCCTTATCCTCTAGTTGGTATGCAGTTTTAACACTGAGGGCCTCCATGTAATAACTATATAAGAATAGATGCATCTAGACATTTAAAATAATTATGGAGGCTTGATACTAGGTCATTGATTCTTTTGTTAAACTCTTCCATAGTCTCATTTTAATTCTTTTTAATGGTGTGAAGAGATGCTAACTGGTGACGAGGTTCCTTCTTCTCATCCCACTTCTCCTCAAAACCTTTTGAGAACTCATCAAAGGTTTTATAAGAATTATCATCAAGGCCCATGAACCAATCATCGCCATCCTCTTCCAAGGATAAGGCAAAAAGATTCATGTAAACATCATCATGTTTGTGAGTAGGTTCATGACATCGACCAGGCATATTGAGAAATTCTTTAGATGAACTATGGAACTGATGGCGTTATTCCCTTGGAAAGTTGGTAACTTCTCAATGGCTTTTTTTGGCAAGTTATGAGGGTATCCTGTTATCTGAGTAAAGTCAAGGGGTTTGAAAAAATCATCCATTATAGATAGATTATTGTTTATTATTATTATTATCAAACAACAAGTGGATGTATGAAAGAGACTCAGATCCAATATTTTCAAGGATCCTAAGAGAAGTGAGTTTGTTCTGTCTCCTTCGATAAACCCTTTCGGGGTCAAGAATGAAACATAGAAAACACTCTGAATTTCTTCTTGTAAAATACCTTGCTGAGTTAAATGACAATGGAGTCACCAAATGGATCTTAGTAAATTTCAGTTATTGACTAGACACATCAAACATAGTAAAACCAAAACAAAAACAAAAATGCCGTACTCTAGGAATAAAAAGATTTACCCTTGACAATAATGCCAAAAAATGTTGCCCCCTGATATGCACCTCATGGTTAACGTGGCAGAAATCTTCAAGCCACTTGGTGCGACCTTGGGGCAAGTCTTGAGTCAAGGGTCGTCACTTGATTCTTGACTCCTCCATCTAGGCCAACTCCTAATGAAGCCAAAGGGGTTGATCCCTAACGGAATAATATGCTGACTAATCTAAGTACAAAATGCAAATATGATTCTAGGAGTTAAAAAAATTACTTAAACAAGAATTACAAAGATGATATAAACAACTTTAATAGCATATAAAGATTATCCCATCCAACATGTAAATTCACTTAAGCAAAATGATTGTTGCAGGTAGACCAGTGTCTAGTTGGTGAATAGTGTTGTAAAGTAAAATGTTTTGCAAATGTCTCTTGGTCAATTTTAGTTATTAGGATGAGTTGATTAAGAGTGGGTTAATTTGGAGATTGTAAAAGTGAAAGTACAATGTTGAAAAAAAAACTACTATAAGGTTTGGCCCAACTCTAATTTATCCCTCAAAGCAAGCATATAGCAACTATACCAAGTGTCCAATGAGGCGAGACATAATCTGCTTGGAGTAGCCTCTTGACTATGTAGTAAGTTCAATATAACCCTTCACTTTATAAAAATAAATCTTCACTGGATTGGCCTATTAGACTAGTCACTTAACTCCATTTCTAATTGTTCCAAATGATCAAGCAAAGCCCACACTTGGCAAGAGGATACGAGGAATTTAAGTTAAATCTTGTTACAAGAATTGCAAATAAAGAAAATATCAAGTAATTAAACTAAAGCTATGAATCTCTTTTGTGATTGTAAACCACTTTTACTTAGGCAAGCCTTTTCATTGGAAACAAGAGCATACTTCAGGAAAGCGTAGCAGATGGGTTTTTTACTTTATTGTGGAAAAGGAAATGTGAAATTAAAAAAAAAGGTATACGGTTGTGTGTGCTAGTGTATGCAAAAACTGAAACCTATGTTCCGAGTGAGTTTGTGGTCCGACTTTGAATTGAGATCCACAAACGATTAATTTTAACCTTAACTTAATTATTTAAAGAAAAGAGGAAAACCATTAGTAAAATGCAATTCATAAAAAATGCTGCAGATCCCCCAGAGGGGGATGGGGTGTGGGCGTTGTGTAGCCGACTTGCTTCTCTTTTATTTTGATTGATTACAAATTTTATGGAATCCCTTTGGACTTTGATAAATCAAGATCAAATAAGCTTACAAAATTTTCCAAAATGGCTTAGAAGAAAGTAGGGAAGCTCTAGATGCTTTAGATGGTTTAAATCTTCAGAAAAATGGGTAGCACTTTCACTTACCTAGCGAGAAAAAATAAAAAATCAGTGAGCAAAGTTAGTAGGAATATGCTCAAAAACACTTTGGAAGTGTCTTTGAACACCGTTAGTAAACACCTACAAATCATGCAAAAATAACAAAGTATAAAAGAGAAAGAACAACTAAGGAAGACAAGCATCCTTAGGGTCTTTAGTTGGCCTTTCGGGGAAGCCAATGAATGAGCACTAAACTAGCCAAATCTTACTTTAAAACACTGAAAGAATCCATTTACTCAAGCTTTTAGATCTACTTTTAAATAAATTGCAAAAAAGGAAACCTTTTTTTATGCTAGATCTAGATGTAAAATGATCAAAACTTTAAAAGTACTTGAAATCTATGCATAAAGAAACTATAAATCCGATTTGATATCAAATGTTACCATGGAAAATAAAGCTGATCTAGATTATAGTATGAAGTAACCAGTAACCAAAGAAAAACTTGTATTTTAGAGTAGAAAAGAAGAACCAACGAAACCCTTGGATAAGGGCTATGGAGTCTCCAAAGTGGGCCTAGGAGGAACTATGTTTCTCTTGAAGCCTTGAAGAGGAGATGGATGCAAACAAGCTCTAGATCCTTTTCCAAGTGGAACAACCTGCACCTAAGACAAATCTTGCACAAGATGGATTAGAGAATAATGGTGTTAACTACAAAAGAAACCTGGAACACATGCATTTAAGCAAAAACACCTGTACTTCTAGGAGATCTAATGTAATTAATCAGTAAGGAATAATCAAGCAAGAAATTCCTTACCCTACTGAGAGTTAGCTCCCCTGGTAAGCCAAAAATCTAACCAAGCAATGATACAAGAATTGAAAGGAAATACATAGGTTACTTGACAAGATCAACAATGAACATTCACACACATAGCAAGATACATTGATGTAGCCTCCAAAGCTTCTTTATTCATCTAATGATACAACAAAATTATACATAGTTTTGGTAGAGCTTCAATCCTTCTATCCAAAATGAAGAGAGTGAGGCTGCTTTTATAGCCACAGAGAGCCCAGGGGGGTGCATCCATCTCTTGGAGATAACTAGGGAGAATTGAGAAGATCAAGGGATTTGAGAGCAAGTTGAACTTCAAGAGGATGGGCACCACCTCTCATGAGGGGCGCCTCCCTCTCTTGGGATTATTTCTCATCCAACAAGTCACAAACTAAGAAAGTGCGCTCTACCTCTGGAGATATGTGCCCCCTCTTCATGGAGCTAACACGCCTTTCAAGGATTTGATCCCAATCCACCTTTGATTGACTCAATTTGATTGTCAATTAACTCTGCCACCACTAAGATCTTGTCTTCGACATGTTCCCTCAAATTTTGACTTTATTACGTCTTTTTTGAATATTTATTTGGTCATTTTGGCCATTTCCGAGAGATAATCAAATTAGGTAATAAATAATCCCGATTTGTCTCTCAAAGTGAGTATAGGGGTAAAGTGGGTGCTTTGGGTTAGAAAACGAGCACCCCCATGGAAAATTCCACCTTCTAACATTACTTTTATGGCTTTAATTTTTACAATTAAAACATTAAATTTTTTTCTCATTTTACGAAAATAATTTTAATGGTGGAAAATTAAAAAATCCCAAGGGGGCATCTTAGTACATGTTCATATGACTAAAAAATAGTGACTAGCATGGTAATATACATTGACACCTAGACTTTAATAACCTCCTAAGGCCTAACCACCAAGACGACAACTCCAACTTTGGAGGATTGAGTGAAAAACTCGAAAATTATATAAGTTGCTGAAAAGCAACATATAATTAACTAGGAAAACACACTCTAGAGTAATCGAAATGATAACCGAGTCCTAGGAAAGCCAACTCTTTTACATAAGTCATCATGCTATGACACTTTATTACAATTTCCCATGGGGTATGAACGTGCAAAAAATAAGAAAGAGGCCAAAAATGGCCCTACATGGACTTCTGAACTTCTGAGAAATGAACAACTAAATTGTTCATTCTTCTGCGGCTCAACTAGACAATTCATCCAAGTGCAACTTGGAGGTAACAATTCACAAAAAATCAAAACAATTTTACTTGAAGATCTTATATCATCAATCAAATTCCAAGATGGAGATCTATGTTGCATCATTTATCCTCTAGTTTCCTGGATCCTTGTCACATGCACAATGTTGTTGAGGGAATAAATTTTCCTTTTGTCATAATGAATAGAAGTCCTTGTGTAGTAGATGAAGAATATGATCTATTGTTGACACGTGGTTGAAGTTGATCTCTAGCATTAGTACAACAATGATCCTTAATCCCTTTTTGAGGACAAAGCATCTCAAGGAGGGAGGACATGCAATAAACCTAGTTAACAACATTACTATTATTAAGTATTATTATTATTATTATTTAGATTCCATAAATATCACAACCATTCACTATGATCCACCTCTTTAGGGTGCTATATAGGCCCAAACCATTCATTCTTGATAGTGAACTTTCAATTCTTTTATCAAATCTGAATACATATTCGTATATATGTTGTGCACTGCCTATGCCTTAGCACACTAGGGATGCCTTCCGTGGTTATTCCAGGTCTATTTAAGTGGATTTGGGAAACCTAAAGAGAGAGGACCCTTCCCATGTGACACTTAGGGGTAGTGTCCTTTGGTTTTGCCAGTTTAGCAACTGATTCCTCCTTGTAATCTAAGGGGCGCTAGGTTTTGCAACAACAGTAATAGTGGACAGCATTCTTGAGTTATACAAACCTATCACCATGATGCTTGGGACTTTACACTTTTGTAGAGGCTAGTTTTTTTTTGCAACAAATAGTACATATGCATCCTAAATGGCAAAAGTATGGCTCAAAAGCCAACATACTCCAATGCAGCCTGCTTGAGCAGGGTCTTCAAACTGGATCAAAATCCTCATGCTATATGAGGGGTAAAACACTTCAATCATATTGATGTACATAATATAAATATCCTTGAATCAAGGTTCCTGGTTTTCAGTTTTGTTGCTTATAGTATCATCTATAATGGATTCACAAGCAGTGTTATCATGTTATGTTAAATGGTATCAGCCAAATATTACATCAGGAATGGCACTTGCTCCTGTTTCTTATCATACTTACTGAATATATGGAAATGGCCATTACATGCTTGTTTTATAATCTATGTTTGGTTCCTAAGGAGTGTTGTCATGGTCTGTGAATAGTCTCAGCCAAATATTATGTCCGGAATGGCACCTGCTCCTGTTTGTCATCAGACACTGAATATATGGAAATGGACATTACATGCTTCTTGTTTTTGGTGGTAGAAAAACAGTCACAAAAA
Source organism: Pseudotsuga menziesii (assembly GCA_001517045.1). NCBI lineage: Eukaryota > Viridiplantae > Streptophyta > Pinopsida > Pinales > Pinaceae > Pseudotsuga > Pseudotsuga menziesii. Next base: position 579,061 of record LPNX011174346.1, on the reverse strand, counting down.
TCAAAGAAGCCAAGCAAATGAAATTTACTGCATAGAGGAGATAGACCAACCCACGAGTACCTGTGAATGGCCAAGAAACACTGCATAAATCTCAGTATAGAACACAGAAAACCATTCCTAGATCACCTGCAGAACTAGAGAGGACGGCAGTCTGTAGACCATAATTCAAGTCTTGGGGGCCACACTAGGCCACCGAAGGGAATGCATCATGCAAGTTACATTTGAAACATAAGTTATAATTTATAACAAATGGAAAAAAGGAGTACTGAGATTATCAAACATTTAGTGAAAGGGAAGTGAAAAAAATGAATATGATGCATGCAACAGATTGGGCACAAGTCCTATTGATGTGGAAGTTTATACAAGATTGGTCTTCATTATTAAAAAATCAGATGGGTAAAGAAAAAATTTAAATACTTTTTACAACTGAAAAAAAGCGAAATTGAATATTTACATCAATATACAGCAATCTTATCATCATCATGACTACTATAACCACAGCAATGTCTGTTTGAGCATGTAGTGACTCAAATATAACCCATGCTAATGGGTAAAACCCAAGCTTAAAGGTAACCACCCACAGGTAACGGTAATTACTAACTAGTAACAGGTTAAGATATCACTGTAACAACCTATTAACAGGTAGCAGATCCCCAATCCATCAAATGGAAGCTATGCAAATACTAACAATGAAACACCAAACATGGTTAAAACAGAACCCATGGTGGGGTCTTCTTATAGATATCGTGGCCCTTATTGCCCTTAGGTTTCCACCAAGTGGTTACCCTATAGAAAACCTTTTCTTTGTGATCTGTGCATGCCAGCATGGTGTGGGGGCCTCAATAGCATGGGATACAACACCATTACCAGGATCTGTTTCCAGACCATCAGGATCCATCCCTCATCAATCAGGATCTGATTCCTAGGTGGATTGGTGACAGATCCTGCTGGATCTGGATCCGAAAGGAGGATCTGCAGATCCAGACTCCAATGTCTGCGGATTCAGTAACATAGCTTAAAAGACACCTGTAATATTATTTTTGGTACTTGATCCCATATCCATTCTTTATGATGCTAACAAAATGTCCCCAGTGTGTTGGGTTTTGGTGGAAGGTTTGAATTGCTGCACGATTAATGATAAACATGAGTAATTCTGAAACAATGAATTTGTTAGTTGAATTTCTCTTGCCCAAATGCACAAAATAAGATAACAATATGATTTACATTGATATTGTCCTTGTTAAGGGGAACAATCTTCTCATCCAATAAAGTTATTCTCAAAAGCGAAGAGCAAGAGAATACGAATCAAACAATTTTGTGCATAATTATATAGTCTGGAGTCTGGACTCTGCACAGACCCAGTAAGCATATCAAAATAACAGTGGGATGTCTTCCCACCATGATGGAGAGAATTCCAACTGTAGGATTCGCATCTAGCGTAGTTAGCATAATTTCCTCCCAAATAACTATGTGGTTAGGCACAGACAACTCACCTCGTAGTCTCATCACTAAGAAAATGTAAATTGACAGATTCAACATACCTCACCCTCATGACAAAAATATGAAACAAAACATATCTCAATCTCTCCCAAAATCGATTTACAAATTTCATTTTTTCTGCTGGTACTTCATTTGCTAGGATAAGTTTAGTTGCAGGTTTTAAGTTTCTGGCTATTTGTAGTTACAGCATATTTTACCGATTAAGAGACATTGCCATTCACATTCTCATCCTTTAGCAGTGGGCACCATATAAATTTCCTTTCAGAGTACAAGGTGGCATTATCGTTAAATTTCTAACTATAGCCATGGCATGGCCTTGGCTGGTACTTTGGCTCACATGGCTGACTGGTATGGAATGGAAGACAAACATCTTTTATTACAATCTCAGCATTTTGTATTCTGTCCATTGATCAACTTATCGCACTGTTCCCTATTTGTTCAGTTAGATTGACAAGGAATGGAGCAAATGAACAGAAAGGAGTTCCAAGGACATAGAAGGCACCACACGAACTTTGAACTCAGATACAAGACAATTGTGAAGATATGATTAACACAAGTTTCTACTTCACCACATGGAAGAAATTCCTTCTAGTTAGTCGGATGCAAAAATGAGCAAAGTACACCTTAGCCAAAATGACTTTTCAGGATTAATAAAATAAAATATGCATCAAAGTTTCAAACAGTGCATGGGAAAAGGCACTTGAATTGTGGATACATACATGATATGAAGCTATACAAATTTAATAACAAATCCTTGAATGACGACCAAAATTGGGTCAAGGTCACAATAAGGAAGATACATTATAAACATAACACAAAGCTTTGACTTTTGGCTTGTGTTATCTCAAAAAACTTACTACTGAACTCAAATCATGATATTCCCCTGATTGGAAAAAAAATGTGTACATACAATTTTGTTTGAAAAAGCTAGACTTGATTACCAATTTCTGTAGATAATATTAATTGGAACGCAATACCTCAATACACCAGTCTGAGTTCAAAATAGACAAGCAGATTTCAAACTTAAAAATCTGGCTACCAGAAGATAAATAATCTACATGGATAACACCAGTGGCCTGTAACAAAATAAATAATCAATCAGAATGAATACTTTCCTATGCATGACATCTGCTTCAAGAGGAAAACAAAAATCCAAGAAAAAGCTGGTGCTGCAATAAGTTCCAAATAAGCACTTGTAGACAGATGTTGGCATCTTGGATAAGCAAAAGACTCTGGTTTTGGTTTGGATACTTGCCTCATCCAACCACATCTTTTATTTTTATACTAATTTATTTTCTCGAAAAAAACAAAAAAGACGGATGCTCTAGACAAATTGTCAGTATATAATTCGTTTTGATGGAACAGTTAACGAAATTTCAACAACAGAGTTGTATCTGATGCAGTTGAACACTAGCAAATTATGTAATTTCCCTGAAAAATTGTTGTTTTAAGTGCACTTTGTTATCTGGATGGGTCTAAATTGATGTGTTCCTGGGAGAGGTCGCCAACATTTACCATGGACTTTAACATTGTTAGAAACTATAATTCTTAGTATTGAATGTTGAACTTCACCAAAAATTAAAGTTCAATGGGAACTAAACTCTTTTAAAAAAGTTATATAGAATATTTAATTTTAATGTTATAGACCTCTACTAAATCAGAGTAGCAGGGAATTGTAAAACAGTGTCACTTTTAATTTTTTTGTTTCAATTTTAAGTGTTGATTTCTCCTAAGCAGCATCGAGAGCCATTCTCAGGGAGAATGGAGGCACCTGGTCAGTTACCAGGAAATTGACCCAATCTGGGACTAGGGGACTCGGCCTGGGGCTGAGGGCCATTCTTTGAATGGAGGCACCTGGTCAGTTACTAGGAATTTGAACCAGTCTGGGACTGGGGGACTCGGCCTGGGGGTGAGGGCCATTCTCTGGGAGAATGGAGGCACTTGGTCAGTTACCGGGAAATTGACCCAGTCGAGGACTGGGGGTCTCAGCCTAGAGCCGAGGGCCATTCACTGAATGGAGGCACCTAGTCAATTACCAAGAATTTAACCTAGTCCGAGACTAGGGACTCAACCTGGGGTTGAGGGCCATTCTCCAAGAGAATGGAGGCATTTGTTAGTTACCAAGTATTTGACATTGAGTCATTTGATGCAACTTGGGACTGAGGCACTTGGTCAGTTACCAGGTCATCACCATAAGCCATAGACTGGGCATGGGAAAGTGATGCAATCCTCTCCTAGATCTATGGGCTAAGAGACCTTCTCGAGGGACTAGCTACCCCTGGTTGAGAGACCTAGCACCTGATTTTGGTGGCACGAGATCATCAAGATAAAGCATTTAGTAATTCTCCTTATTTATGAAGATGTACTTTGAGTGGGCATGAATGAACCATAAGGACCCTTAAAACAATTTGGTATGACCACAAAATACTTGGAGGGCCATCTAACCCTAGTCTTGGTCCATGAGACCTTCAAGAGACCATGAGACCTTCAAGAGAAAGACCAAGTGGCACAAGTCAAAACACCAAGAAGACCCTTGTACCACAAAAGATTAAAGGTCAAAGGTGAAAAAGAATTTAAACCCTAATGTCAACTCCTAATTATGTGGGACCAACTCAAATGTTGATGGACTATAAATAAAGGACATTTACAATTCATTTGATACTAACACTTGACTGCTCCTCTACTCACTGACTAAGGTTGACTGAGAATATTCTTCCACTTTCGCAGCTCTTAAGCTTGCATGGGGTTTCTTTCCTCCTCATACAGTCTCGGTGGTGGAGAGGAAAGTCTGTTAGTCATCACTGCTATTAGATAACAAGTTTCGGTGGTGATCTAGGGCAACAACAACCATTGCTCTAACCTTTGTTGGTGGTCACGATGACTAGGGTAGCATAAACAAGCTACTACAACAGCCCATGGTGGTGATCTAGGGTAGCAAAAGGCTGCTCCCACCCTCGCTGGTGGTCACGGGCTACAGCAGCAGGTTGCTCCCACCTTCGTTAGTCGTCACGGGAAACAACAACAAGTTGCTCCAACTCTCACTGATGGTCACCATTGGTAGCAGCAACAGGTAGCAGATCATGGGCAACAGGTAGCAGGTCACGAGTAGCAGTTAGGTGCAACCCGTGACTCAGACTCAAATGTAACTTTTGTTTTGATTAGGTGCCCGTTGGACAAAATGGTCACATTGAGAGGGATGGGTGAATCAGTGTGTAGGCAATTTAAAAACCTTTTTATCTTTGCACCAACAACTATCATCAACTTGTCCTTGCCATCAACCTGTCAACCCTGCTACTTATGAGTTTGCTCATATGTTTCTTATGCCAATCATCATATGCTAATCATCAAGAGGTCTGGTATGCTTCCTGTGATTGCTTCAACCTCAATCCCAAATGCAACTCATATGTCAGTGCCTGCTCGAACCTATGGGAATCATGTAGGTTATCGGGCGGGTCCTCAATGCCTAAGCAGAAGAGGACATTACAGTGAAGGTAAATAAAACAAGGTAAGGCCATGGGAATGACTTGACACTCGACACTGCAAGCATCTAGGATGAAGGAAAAGGGGATCAACACAACACATCAGCCTCACCCTGTTTCCTTGTAGGGGCAAATGAGTCGTACATTATTCAATGAATGCATGCTCATCCTTTGGCCATTGACGATTTGTAACATTTACTTTAACTTTAACATTTTAATCAACTCTCACTAGCCACCCTTCGAGAGCAGGTTCCTTGAATAGCCTTGTGGGCCTTAGATAATGACTCGGTATGATGTAGTGACCACCCTATTGCCCTTTGGGGGCAAACGATCTTACATCATTCAAAGGATGAGTGCACATTTCCAACAACTGACTAGCAAATTCAAGATTATTCACTTTATTTGCAGCAGTGTTTAAAAACACTGTTACTTTGCTGACTAGGCATCCATTTAGATATAGCATTTACGTTTCGATGCCTTAGTGCCTAAAGACACTTTTGGTTAGGACTACTTGTGTTCAAGACCGAGAGGAAGACAATCCCTGTGATGAGAATCACAAAAACCAACACCGAGACGTAATTTAAACATGGAGACCTATTCCAACATAGAGGTGAAGGTGGGGGAAATCTTAAATGTCACCAATCAAGATACAAGTCAGGGTTAAACAAAATATAGAAGACAACGAATGGATGAAAACAATGAAAATGGTGCCAAGGCTAGCAAGTTGTGTCCCTAAAGGGAAATGACCAAATCAATACTAAGATTAGGGCATGGCAATGAGTATACAAAAGAATCTCTTGAACAAAGCAACTAGATCACTTATACTTTAGAATTCAATGAAAACCAATAAGATATCGCCAACATACAACCACTATCAACCAAGTCTAACTACTAAAATACACAACAGAGCAAACTAAAATCCACATGTACATTTCCATATATCACCTGGGTCATATACCTGCATCTGATTTGAACAATCTGAAGGCACTGAACACTATTGTTGCACATCATGGGCATTGTCCCTATCTCTGCTCTAAAATATGAAAAATGGCTAACTCGGTCATCAAATATGGGGTCATGAGGCTCAATCATGGCATAAAACTAATCATTGGAATGCTCCAGATCCACATAACAAGGGTGATCATCAACTAGAAGCTCATCATCTACTGATCTCAAAGTAAAGGACTGGCTCAAGAATGTGCTCAGGACTGCTCAAGAACAATGGTGTCCCAGCTACTATGTATATGACAACAAGAATCATTAGAATCATTGTAAGTCATGATAGTAGGGAGCCATCCCTTCTAAATTGCCTGCATAAGAAAGGTTATATTAAAAGTGGCTAAAGTAACAAGAGCCCGTCCAATGTGACAACTACTCCATCAGTAGTGGACGAGGCCCTTGCCGTGTCACTTGGTTTAGCTGCCCCTCCTCTACTGTCTCAGATAGGATACGTTTCTAGTGGTAGCTACAACATAGGTGAAAACACTTTCCATAACTAATTCAACATTCTACATGCATTTGTTGACATATATGCATCAAAATATATAAAAATATATATATTATATAAAAAACGCTTCCAAACTAGAAGCTTTTGAAAATTTCACTTTCCGCTCTCGCTTCCCGCTTTCGTTCTCACTCCCAAGTAACCTTGTTCTTGACCTGCTACAAGATCTGTTTTTAACAATGTTCCCCCAAGTTTTTGGGACGTGGGAGCGTGGGAGCAGGGAAACGCATGTTGGGGACTTGTGGAGACCACCCCCAAATTTTAGGGAAATTCAGGGGGGATGAGGGGGCATCGAGGTCATAAAAATTATACAAATATAATAATATTATAAATCTCGGCAATAACAATTCATCCTGTATAAATATAGTTTAAGCTCCTCCTTGTAAGTACAGTATAATTCTCAATGATTCAACAGACTTCAACATTGTGTAAATCCATGGCATAGATGTTGTAATGGGGAAATGTGACCAACAGACCCTATGTCTTCATGATTCCAGAGGGCATCACATTATTTGAGGATTTCAAGTCCAACATACAATTATACAAGAGTGAACTATTAATCCTATATTGGAATCATATTCATCAATAATAGCCTATGCCCACCTCCTCTAGGCTTTTAGCCCTTGTCTCTACCTTGAATCTCGAAGTTGATCCTTGAAGGACATTACTCAACGCCCTACAATTTTGATGAAGCTTCATAAACTAGGCATTAAAATAAGGTAGAATTAGAAAAGAAAAAAACCATGCTTAATAAGTGATTTTGCTTGACTAAAGGGTACATTTAGATTAAGGTCATGATAGAGGAGTTTAACAATTAGCACCACCAACATCAAGGTACATACAGAGGTTGATGTGCTTGATTAAATGACAATCCCTTAATCTCATACATGATAAAATCTAGTGGAAACGTTGTAATCCTGAAATCCTAAAAAAATCTTAAGTCTGTTGAATTTTGAATGGGATCTAAAAATCTACTTTTTGCATATGAACTCCAATGAGGTTGGAACCACTCTCAAACATTCTGAAACAATTAATGGTAATGTTAAAAATTTAAGTAAAAGGATATTCCTTTTACTTTTAGAATTTAACATTACCATTACTACTGAAGTGCCTAGTAGCCCCCCACTTCACTGGTGTGCGCTTCAAAATAGGGGGACGTGCTACCCCTACGTTTCCTCAAGTTTCGCCAAATTGGGGACGAGGGGAAACGTTTTGGAAGGAGCCCCCAAGTCCCTGGGGCGTGGGGAGCAAGGGGGGCGAGTCCCCATGAAACAATGGTTTTTAAGTAGAGATGAGATCTGGTGGTTTCCCCATTTGAAAATATTTTGCGCAACAGAGAAATCCACCCCTAGTTTGAACACTACACTTTTATAAGGTATTCTTTTGATCCTACTATTAGAAAACACAACAATCCATATGAAGACCACAATTGCACAACTAGAACATTGTTTCATACTTCACTGGAAAGAATATACCTCCTTGGAACAACAAAAAATGGGGACAATTCATTCCAAGGAAGGATATCATCAAAACTTGTAGTAGAAAATTTACCTGTATTTGAGGTTTTATCTTTATTCCAAGTTACAACAAACTTGAGCTTTTAGCTTTATTCTCAAGAAAACTCATTATGCATGAATTGGATGTCAGTTTCACGTTTCTTACTATTTATACTCTTGTAATCTCTTTATTGAGAATGTAGCAGAAATCTTACACGCACCTGGGGGGGAACGCAGTAGAAATCTTTAAGCTGCTCGGTGTGTCCTTGGGGGCAAGTCTCGAGTCAAGTACTGTCACTTGCTCTTGACTCCTCAGTTTAGGCCACTCCTAACGGAGCCAAGGGGGGTAGTCCCTAAGAAAGAGTTGCTAAGGCTCTTGTTTGTTAATGTTTGAATGATCGGAGTGTTTGTTAGAAGTTTTGATAAAATCACCAAGTACCGCAATATTAAAACATATAATTTACCAACATGATAATAACATTCACAACAATAATGACTTGAAGCAAATGATAAGCAATGATAATATAACCAATGCCAAAAATGGAGTCGAAAGTAATGCTGTTGAAAAGGAAATAATGTTGTGCAGTGTATCTTGGTTGATTTTAGATTTTTAAGCAATGATGAGTGAGTTAAGAG
>LPNX011174346.1:445934-570395 GCA_001517045.1 Pseudotsuga menziesii | reverse complement strand
GAAAGGGGGGGGGGGGGGGGGGGGGGGGGGGGGGGGGGGGTTTAACACTACACCAACAAGGATGTAGCCTAACGAGAACCCATGGTCGCTTTCTAGTTGTTCCCACTTTCCATGAAGAATTTGCCCACTACTTCTTAGGCTCGTTACACCGGATTTTCGTAATGTTTGAGGGTTGTAAATTTTATTAATGTGAATTGATTAATTAGATGTGAGGGATTAATGAATGCACAATACCGCTTCTGATATCCCCAAGTGTCAGACCAGGGCGCAAGGGGTAGAGCATACACGGTAGAGACAAGATGTTTGTTTCGATTTAGTGAGTAACGAATAACAAATGTCCTAATCTATACAACCCGTTAAGGACTGATTGGGTGCTTGTGATTTATCCTAAGTAATACATCAATTTTGCATATAAGGAAACTACAGTCAGGGATCTCTTTCAAGACAAAGCCTTACTCGAGAGGTCAAGACTGGGTTATATCTACAAATATATAAAACAAAACTAAAGATTTTAAAGTAACATTTGAAATAGAATCTAGCTAGATAACGAATGCAAAACTAATCTAAAACTATTAACTAAAAGAAGGAAAGAAAAAGCCAATCACATTAAAGGACGATACAGACTTCCCCCAAATGGGGGAAGAGGGGTGTGGGAGTCGTTATTCCACCTGCTCTTTTATTATTTGTTACAATCAGACTTCTTTGAAAAGCAAAGCATTTTTTAACCCTTGAAAATGGGTCAAAAGGGCTCAAAACTACTGCCGAGAAGAAGAAGAATGAAGAGGAGGGAGGTAGGATTGAGTATGGGTGCTCCAGATGGCGAAGAACTCGATTTTACGGTAGCAACTCCCTCTCCTTTTCCTCCGACCTGCTAAAAACCAGCTAGCTAATGAAGCAAAGTTAGTGGGTTAATGCTTTAAAAACACATAAAAAACATTACTTAAGTACTTGTAAAAATGGGAAAAATTGGGACTTTTAAGTACGAAAGCAACTAGTGATTTAGAACTAGTATTTAGAGATGAAAACTTGCAATATTTTAGATCTAAACATATGCAAGTAAAGAGGAATGATAAACACTTTAGATTTAATTTTACTCGCAATAATAAAGTAACGAAGAGAAAGAGAGAAAAAATTGCATGAAGAAAGAAGGATCTCAAGCTCCAACTTGAATGTAGTGAAGAATAAAGAGTTCATGTAGCATAAGAAGCATTAGATCTTAAATGAGAGGAAGTGAAGAGAAAGAAGAAGCAACCGAGCTTCGAGTTCTCCTTCACTTGTCGCGATCTGCAAAGCTATAAAACCTCAAACAAAAAGGGATCAAATCCAGTGTGATAACATAAATTATAAATAAGATGAAAAGAGCACTAGTATTCTCGACTACAGCATGCTACTTTCCAGTCTTAGCTAATTAAACACAAGCAAGCAACTTGAAAACCTCAAATGCCTACTCTATTGACTAAATATAGCCTTCTTAAGCTAAAAATGATACCACAATTTGCATATGAAGAAATAAAACTAAGCTAATATCACCTCATGAAGCACAAGCATTCACCATGAAAAAAGATCTTGCACACAATGGACCTCCAAAGTCTTCACTTTTATTCATAAACAATTACAAAGCATTACAAGAGTAGAGGTTCCTTGCTTCCGTCCAAAACGAGGAAGAAGGCCTCGCTTTTATAGCAAAACCCAGACCCAAGGGGCAATCGACACTGGCAGAAAAAGAATCAGTTAACAAGAGCTGAAGGAGTGATTCGTGGGATTGATTAAAATGAGGATGCACCACCTCTCCCAAGAGAGTTGCGCTCCTCACCAACTCACTCGCTAACTACTCGTTGGCATCAATCCCTCAACACATGTGATTCCTCTTCTACCCATTCGTTATCTCCTCCCATTTCAATCGCATGATATAGTACCAAACATAACCAAGGTTTTGTTTGACCAAAAATGGAGAGGGGTCCACCCTCAACATATCGCATCCATGCTTGGTGCTAGCGTTCTATGCTTGGATTGACGTCACCTCTATCCCATTCGCTTGCTTTAATGGTGATATATCTTAACTTCAACAACCCCAAAGTTTTAACAATTAAAACATGGAAAGATGGGTCCACACTTAATACAATCGCACCCTCTCAATCGTAAACTTCACATGGTAGAGCGTGAGTCACATGAAGGTTGACGTCACCCTTCATCCCATTCACCTCTTCCTTTCTTAACCGAAGTTTTTAAGTTGCCTTCATGTGGAAGACGGTCGCATACCGATATGGCCCACATGCCATGTCACCTTCACACCTTTAAAATATTAATTTTTGACTATTAAATTTTTTTGACTTTGGTGTATTTTGTCATAATTTAGCTTTTTTTGGCCACTTCATCACACCGATGGAGAAATAACGCCATACGGGATGATTTAGTCACCCGAAGCACAAGAAAAGTGGGTCCAAGGTGAAGGAGGTGCTCTGAGCTTGAAAACGAGCCCAAACATGCCAAAAACAGACTCTGGATCACACTTTTTTTACATTTTGAATTTTTCCATTTAAACCATTAAAAAATGGCTTAAAAAAGGGAAAAACATTTTTTTCTCGGAATCAGACGAAACTCTAGGGGGACCTAGTACATGTCCATACGACTCAATACCAATGCCTAACATGCTTATATACATCGACACATGAACTTTAATAACCTCCAAAGGCCTAACCAACAAGACGAAAATTCCAGCTTTGGAGAAGTGGTTAAAAACTCGAAAATTATACATCGCTTATTCAACATTGCATAATTGACAAGGGAAAAAACACCTTGGAATAATCGGATTGATAGCCAAGTCCTTTACAAAAAGTTTGCCGTGTTAGAGCATTTATTACAACGCCCCCAAGGGGTATGAACATGCATTTTATTAAAAAAAATGGACCACAATTGGTCCTAATGTAACCACGGAACTTCTGAGCACTGGTAATGAACAATTAACTTGTTCAATACTCTGGCACCTCACTGGAAATCCCCTAAGTGCAACTTAGGTGATAACACAGAATAGGTACTGTTGTCCGCCGATTGCACACCAGCAGTAGAAATCTTCAGAAAGCTATCTCCTCACTGAAGGAAGTGGGAGAGGTGTGACCTTGGGGGCAAGCACAGAGCCAGGTACTGTCACCTTCTCCTAGCTCCTCCGTTTAGGCTAACTCCTAATGAAGCCAATGAGGGTAGTCCCTACAAAAGAGTTTCTATGGCTCTTAAGTTATTAAAGTGTTTTAAAAGGTTGCGGATGCGGATGGGTGTTGTTTAGGAGTTATTGTGATTTAAAGGTGCTTGTTTATTATGAGTTTGACACATAAATCAAAGCAATCCACGTTGCTAGCAAGAGATTAAAAGATAAGTAATGATTCCAGACTTAATTAATTATGCATTCACAGATAGAAATTAAAACAGGCCATAGACAATTGATCCAAAAATAATAATTATGCAGATTACAAAACCAGTGCCTTATGGAGTCAAAATACTGAAATGCGCAAAGAATTAAAGAACAAGTCTTGAAATCAAACTAGTGAATATTAGGTTGTGCGAGTGCTCTTGGTAGATTTTAAGAATTTTAAGTGCTCTTGATTAGGGTGTCAATGAAGGTTTATAAAAAAGCCGGGAGAATATTCCAAGTTCAATCCGTTGAAGACATGATGGGCCCGCCCAGTATCCCAGGCTGGTATCACAAAGATTGACCAACTAGATGAGAAGCTTAGACAGCGTGGGTTTCGGCGCCTCTACTAAGAAGTATTTTAGAAAATTCCCTACAACGCCGATGCGTTGGTTACAGGGTTTAAATTTTATTAAGTTTTTGTTGCAAGATTAGAGATCCAATGTCGTTTCTAGGTACTCCGATTTTGAGGTTGGTCAGAGCATACTTTGGCAAGGAGAAAACGAAGTTAATTAATTAGGGGGTGTGTGTTGCAAATTTTATTAAATTAATTGATTAAGACTCTCCGACAGAGAGCGCTCTTGACCCCGTCTTATGACAGTGGTTCAAAAGACTTAGCTAATCTAAAATGCCTAATGCAAGGATGTGCAATTCTAAGTATGCTCTCCGATAGAGAGTGCTCTTGACTTGTGTTACTGCAAGTTCAAGAGACTTAATTAATTTGTTAAAATTAAAAGAAACACAAAGATCCAAAACCACCCAAGAGTCTCTTTCAGGCTTTTTAAGGCCCTAATAAAAAAAGCAAGGGGGTAAGCAAAACTCTATAAAAAAGGTGAAGAAATAATGCATTAACTAAGTAGATAATCAGAGAGACATTTTACTTCACTTTTCATGGATGATAATCTAATCAGCAATTAATCAAACAAATTTTTCTTTTTCCGATAACTTTTAAGCAAGCAAAAATGAAACCAAGCCTAACCTAGCATGAGAACAGATTGCATACGAGGAGACTAGCAAGAATATACTAATGAAATCAAATCTAACTAAGCCTTTTAACAAATTAAAACTAATTACCCTATTCTACTTTCACCATTTATTTATCTTGCAGGTATAAAGCAAATTGAAAGAAAATGAAATATGTACAATGGTGATACAGACTTCCCCCAAATGGGGTAAGTGGGGTGTGGGAGCCTTAATCCCACTTGCTCTTTTATTAATTCTTTACAATGCCTTTCTTTTGATGCTTTTTTGCTATCTTTGGAAGGCTTCTGGATTGAGCTAAGAAAGGGGAATGAAAAAGGGGGATAATGAGTCTTTTTTAAGCCTTGAATCTTCGATTTTTCGCCAACACTTCAGCTGTACCTGTCACAAAAATAAAAAATCAGCAAGCTAACAATACTAAAAAGTGATAGGAAAGACAATGCAAACAAAAAAAGAATTGGAAATTTTTTTGTACTTAGAAAATTTTTGGAAATTTTGCATGGAAAGTACAAACTTCTTCCTAGATCTAATGAATAATACTAGATCTAACAAAGCCTAAAGAAGAAAGATCTAAATATAAGCAATGAAAGAGTGGATCTACTTCTTAAGCAATGCAAAACAAGAAAAAGGAAAGGGTAAAGAAGAAGGGGTTCTTGTGGATGGAACACAAGAGCAAAAGAGAAGTTTCCAGCTTTCTTTTGTAAGAGAAGAATACGATCTGTGTAGGTCGTGCAATCACAAAGTGTTAAAACAAAGAGGTTGCTTGAAGCTTGGGCTAGATGTAGCTGATCTCACACCCTTCTTCAACCTATGAAACCTAATAACACCAAAACTTAAACACAAAGTGAGATCAAATCATATGAAAGTATGCTAAGAGAATTAAATCAGGATCAACACTACGTATTACTAACTACTCATGTTCATCAAGATTCTAATTTACTTTGCATAAATAATCAACTTGGAACTTCAAATGATTACCCTACCATGCCAACAGTGGCCCTCTTGAGCTTTAACAAAACAAAATTTGATCTCATTCAAAGTATTTAAAAGTAAAGGGTTAGAAGCAATGTCACCTCAACCATGAAATGTATACAACATGCAAGAGCTCATAGACCTCCAAAGTCGAAATTCTTATTAAAAATTCAAAGCAAAGCCTAATACAATTTCTACAGAGTAACTCTGCCACAAAAGTTCCACCTCAATAGAGCTAAAGAAGCCTCTATTTATACAATAAGAGAAGACCCAAAACCCTAAAACCAAACTACGAGTAACACCGGAGTAATTGAATGAGCTCGACATGATGATTTGGAGTTGAATTGAGCTGCAACTGAGTTGTAACTGAGGTTGGAGTAATGAGGGGGGGGTGAGGTGGCTCATCCTCCCTCGTAATGATCACCCAACCAATAGATAACCCACACTTCAACCAAAAACGGATTTGACCAAAGAGGGCAAATTTTTAATTGATAGTTCAACTGCTACACTCCGATACTTGATCTGAAACTGACCGATATTGATTGGAATCATCATAAATGCTCTGTGCCATGTTATTTAGCCTTTTATTTCGCTGAATTCGGATTAATTTGGAGAAATTTGGATTTTCTCCAAAATAATAATTTGTATTAATTAATCAATATTTTCCCCAAAACTAACTTTTTTGAGAGAATATGAGTTATGTGGCTGAATGATGAGATCTGAAACTTGGATCTGGCTGGCTGGCTAATCAAGAATGATTTTTGGTTTAAGGTTAGAGCCTTCAAACACTGAATTCGGGTTCTGGATGACTAACCTATTACAAATTGAATTTTTTCATTTAAATAATGAAAAAATTTAATTAAAAACTTAGGAAAAATTAAAAAATTAAAAAATTAAAAATTAAAATTTTGACGCGTCCGGTCAAATTTTTTCAAATTTTTTTTCAAGGTCCTAGTGACTTAGGACATGACCATGCTCTATTCTAATAATATCTAGCAGGTTTATATATACTTAGTTGGCTCTAATAACCTCCCAAGGCCCATAATTCAAAATCAGGCATTCTAGCTTTGGAGGAAGCGGGAGAAAATCTTGTCAATTATACTCGACTATAGGCAAAGCATAATTGTCAAGGGCAAAAAACTCCCTAGAATACCTTAGTTGAAATTCTATGTCTTAGGAAACTGAACCACTCAAAACACCCTACTAGCACATTTTATTACAAACCCCGCGGGGCCATGGTCATAATTATTCAAACAAAAAACTGACTAGCCAAAACTGGCTAGACACAAAGGCGGATCATCTGATACACTGGAAACAAACATTTATCATGTTTGTCAACTAGCGGTTCCTCAGGTAATCCAACTATGGTACAAATAAGTGGATAACATCTGGATCATCTGATACACTGGGACGTGTGCTCGATCTAGTCTCTTATGCAAGGAGAGCATACGAGAACCCTAGAATCTCTGGTTTCCATATCCTGTAAAAACATCTCAACTTGACAAGAAAACCTTAGTAGCACAAGTTTTATGGAAAAGAGTCAATGATCCAAAAGTTGTTTTATTCAAGGGAATGACAAAACTTAACTAAAAATCTATTTATTTCTAAGTACAGAAAGAAAATGCTAAAGTAAATGCTCACTTTAAGGAGCCTATTTTCCTACTCTAAACATGATACAAAAAAGGTTAGGTGTAATCATAAATTTAGTGTAGCCACCTAAGCATTTTATTCATGTAAAATTTTTTTGCCTTGTCCTTGGTTACCAGCCAAAGTAAGGACACAATTTCCAGAAAATGCAAACCTACGTGATGATCCAGAATGGGCGGGCTGGATGGGGAGTTATAGGCATGAATAATGTCATCAAACTTTTTCCCAAACTGGTAGGTGCTCGCGTAGGCTGCTTCTATTCATGACTGGATATCGCTGATATACAAATCGAGATGATGCGACAGGTCGACTAGTCCATCATGCTGATCATCAAGGCTTATCAAATAATAATTCGTTGTATAAGCCCCAAGCTACTCCAAAACATAAGGAACATCTATATGTGAAGACGATGGCTGAGAAAAAACTTCAACTAGTTGTATCCCATCTGATTCCTCACTGCACTTCTTTTTCAACTCCTTATTACCGATACTCAGATACAATTCTGACTGATCATATGAAAACTCTAACTGTTTTTCTTTACAACTTTCACAAGTCTCAGAATAAACACTCCCCTTGCTAGACACATCATAAATGATATTCTCAAAAATATTTTCAAAAATATCATAGGTTGGATTTTCAATAAAAGTCCAATAGCCATCATCGCCATCTATGTCGGATATGAGAGATGCCTCATCACTGGTATCAAGTCCCTGGCTACACTCCTCATTCTGCTTAAAACAATCTTCTTTGAAAAGCTGGGTTTCAAAGATATCACATGGGACCCAACTTTCCAAATATTTGTCATCCGATGGAGAGCATGGAGGACTCTCATCACATGAAACTTCTAAGATTTGATTTTCAATTAAAGTCTCGTAGTTATCATCCATCTCAGATGTAAGGGATTCTTTCTCACTTGTATCACATCTCTAGCTATATCCCTCCTCATGATCATAGTCATCTTCTTCAGAAAAAGGTCACAAGGTAGTAAACCTTCCAAACTATCATCATTATGCTCATTTGTAGGATTAGTACCAAAGTTTTTAGTGAGGTTATCCAATTGTTGATTATAATCTTCGACTTGACCCCCGGTTTCTGTGGTGACAGGAGGGAGCTTTCCAACTGCATTAATGTACTCCGGCTCTCTTGAATGTTGTTTTGCCTCTCTCCAACTTTCTCCGGAAATATCATGCATATCATCTACATAGTTTATGTACTCAGGCTCGCTTGATGATGCTTTAGGACCACAACCCTCTGGAAAACCATGCTCTTGAATATAGCATGCATAATAGCAAGAAGATTCCTCATGAAAATCTCTGCACACCCTACAAAATGGTTTGTAAGGCTCAACCATATTAGTAGCCGCTAGCTGATGAGGAGGCCTTTGCTCATGGTTGGGATTCTTTCTCTGCCATGTTTGTCTTGCAGGGAAAGTTCTAGGAGGTGGAGGAGGTTGACTTCTTTCAACAGTTATGACCCTATTCTGAACCTCTTTAATTTGCGCTAAGTGCTTCCTTTCCATGTCTTGCATTTTCTCTGTCAGGTCCATGAGCTTCTTCTCATATGCTTCGTTTGATGACTCTTTTCCTTTAGGTTCAACAGTTTTTAGAGGATTTGATGATCTAGAGTAACCCTGGATGTTTGACTCTCCTTAAGACTGCATATTCTTATCAATTTTAATGACCAAATTCTGAGCTTGAAGCAATGTGGTCGGTTCCTTGTCTCTAATCTGGTATTGGATTTTGCCACTTAATGCTTCTATGTAATAATCCAAAGTAGAAGCCGCAGGAGGAGCATAAGTGGCAGGGATGGAGTTTGACAACTCTGTGAACCTATCGTTGAATTCATCCATGGTTTTCGTATCAGACTTCTTTATACTAGTCAAGGCTACCACTAGATGTCTAGGTTCCTTTTTGCTGCCAAATTTTCCGAGGAAAGCAGACTTGAAGTCCGCTATGGTAGTGAAAGAGTTGTTTGGCAAATTCTCATACTAATTTCCAGCTTTATCATCCAAAGATAGAGCAAAAAGGGTCATGTATACATCTTCATATTTGTCGATACCCCTGACATAGGCACCACAGTGTTTTGAAAAATATCTGAGATGTTGCTCAGCAGAGGTAGAGGCATCAGTGCCTGTGAAAGTGACAAGCTTATCAATAGCTTTTTTGGGAATGTCATGGGGCTGACCTGCTATCTGAGTGAAATTGGGCTGAGTAAAAAACTCACCCATTGTGTTAGAAAAACAGTTATTGTTTTGAAAATTTTCTAAGTTTTCTTGAAATAAAAAGTGGATGTCTGAAACAGACTCAGATCCAAGTTCTTCAAGGATCCTACAAAAAGCAAGTTTGTTCAGTCTCCTCCTATAAACTTTTTTAGGGTCAGGGATTAAATTGAACAAACCTTCAAAGTTTCGTCTAGTCGAATACCTTGAGGTGTTAACTAACAGTGGAGTCGCCAGGTGGACTTAATTCTAATTTCGGAGAGTGATTGGACTAAAAATCTACCAAAAAGGGCAAAAAAGGTAAAAAACTAAAAAGAAACAAAGGTCGTCCAGGAACAAAAAGATTTGTCCTCGGCAACGACGCCAAAAGATGTTGTCCACCGATTGAACACCAGCAACAAAAATCTTCCGAAAGCTGTCTCCTCACTTAAGGAAGTGGGAGAGGTGTGACCTTAGGGGCAAGCACAGAGCCAGGTACTGTCACCTACTCCTAGCTCCTCTGTTTAGGCTAACTCCTAACGAAGCCAAGGGGGGTAGTCCCTACAAAAGAGTTTCTATGGCTCTTAAGTTATTAAAGTGTTTTAAAAGGTTGCGGATGGGGATGGGTGTTGTTTAGGAGTTATTGTGATTTAAAGGTGCTTGTTTATTATGAGTTTGACACATAAATCAAAGCAATCCACGTTGCTAGCAAGAGATTAAAAGATAAGTAATGATTCCATACTTAATAAATTATGCATTCACAGATAGAAATTAAAACAGGCCACAGACAATTGATCCAAATATAATAATTATGCAGATTACAAAACCAGTGCCTTATGGAGTCAAAATACTGAAATGCGTAAAGAATTTAATAACAAGTCTTGAAATCAAACTAGTGAATATTATGTTGTGCGAGTGCTCTTGGTAGATTTTAAGAATTTTAAGTGCTTGTAATGTCCCCTTCCAATTAGGCCTTGAGGCCCAAAACCGCTAACCTATGTGATTCCTGTGGGTTCGAGCGGTTACTGACAGCTAGGGGATCAGTTAAGGATTGATGCCATCCATAGAAGATCTAGGGCATCATCATTAGGTCAAGAAGGGCCACTGGGGCCAAAGGCCACCTTCGTGCATGTCATCTCAGCATTATTTAATGATGCATGCACTCTTTAAGTCTCCATCTGCATGCATGCAAGTCAACGTCAAATTAGAAGATAAAGTGACCTAATTAGGTCAAAGATTAGGGTTTTCGTAGTTGAACATTATAAATAAAGGATAAAGCAAAAGGAGACTTCACTTTTGATTATGATTATTTTGGGAGCTCTTGGATAGCAGCACAACGTGCCGCACAGCAGTTGGGGTTGGAGACGGAGTCTTCAGCTAACGAGATTTCGGCAATGAAACATCTGTCCTAGTCTTATTCAGGGTAAGCCATACCGGTTCACCACTTGTTCTTCATTCATTCATCAGTTATCTAGCATATGGTATAGATCGTTGCAGGGACACGTGTGCAGCCGTAAAGGGGGGTTTTCAGCCGGGAAGCCCTAATCAGCTGTGGGGCCTTCAGATCTCAGTTTCCTTCCGAAACTCAGGCACCATTCTCATCATCAACATCATACTCCGGTACCCGGTGATTATCAGATCCATCCGTGCTCATCCGGAACAGTTATCAGCAGTTTTGGGATTCTAGGGGCGTGAGTAGCTGTCTCTCAGAAGCAAGTCGCTAATGTCCCCTTCCAATTAGGCCTTGAGGCCCAAAACCGCTAACCTATGTGATTCCTGTGGGTTCGAGCGGTTACTGACAGCTAGGGGATCAGCTATGGACTGATGCCATCCATAGAAGATCTAGGGCATCATCATTAGGTCAAGAAGGGCCACTGGGGCCAAAGGCCACCTTCGTGCATGTCATCCCAGCATTATTTAATGATGCATGCACTCTTTAAGTCTCCATCCGCATGCATGCAAGTCAACGTCAAATTAGAAGATAAAGTGACCTAATTAGGTCAAAGATTAGGGTTTTCGCAGTTGAACATTATAAATAAATGATAAAGCAAAAGGAGACTTCACTTTTGATTATGATTATTTTGGGAGCTCTTGGATAGCAGCACAGCGTGCCACACAGCAGTTGGGGTTGGAGACAGAGTCTTCAGCTAACGAGATTTCGGCAGTGAAACATCTGTCCTAGTCTTATTCAGGGTAAGCCATAAAGGTTCACCACTTGTTCTTCATTCATTCATCAGTTATCTAGCATATGGTATAGATCGTTGCAGGGACATGTGTGCAGCCGTAAAAGGGGGGTTTTCAGCCGGAAAGCCCTAATCAGCTGTGGGGCCTTCAGATCTCAGTTTCCTTCCGAAACTCAGGCACCATTCTCATCATCAGCATCATACTCCGGTACACGGTGATTATCAGATCCATCCGTGCTCATCCAAAACAGTTATCAGTAGTTTCAGGATTCCAGGGGCGTGAGCAGCTGTCTCTCAGAAGCAAGTCGCTATCCTGCCTAGAGGACTCAGAAATCACTCTTGTATCAGGCATTCTCTCCGGCACGAGAAGGCTACCCGTCCTGCAAATCGACAGCTTCATCGGACACCTCCTTCACTGATAGCGTCACCCTTTTTTGACTGGGGGTTCTTGCTGCTGGGGTTTCACTGCGAGCAGAAGAGGTCTGCCCATCTCCGATGTAGTTCTCAGGGCTTGCATACTTTATCTGAAGCAGTTTCACCGGCTTATCAGTGGTAAGTGTTCATTCTATCTCACAAACCCTAACCCTAATTTTTCCTATAAAATAGGAATTTTTGCATGGCAGTTTGCATGCCCAGTTGTATCAGCCTTTTTGCTTAGAGATAGAAAATATCGGGATTTGGGATATTTCAGTGGTATCAGAGCTGTTTTCTTGGCCAACTATGGGCTTAAGAAATGAAAAGTAGATGAATACAGAAGGAGATCCTTTTGTAACCTATAGGAGGAGGAAGAGTAGATACACAGAAGAATTTGAAGATATCCAACTAGAAGAAACCAACTCAGACATGGAACAAACAGGTATACATTCGAATAGGGGAAAAGGAACGGGAGAAGAAGAGGATCGAATGGAGTTTCACAGCTTGGTCTCTGCATTGCAAGACTTAGCCAAAGGACAAAAAGATGTCCTCAATGCAATCAATAGATTATCAGCAAAACCAAAAACAGGTCTCAATAGTACACCTCCCTCACCAGTAGATCGGGGATCTACAAGCAGCAGTGGAAAGGTAGCGTACACTAACATTCAGAATACTCCGCATATATACAGTAGACCTTCTATTAGGCCTACCATGCCTCACTTCTTGGCAGATACAGTAGGGGCCCGGTCATGCAGATAGAACCTAGCGAGCCTTTTGGGGCTTATCTACAGGAGTATAGAGACTTAGGGGATGAGTTTCATGCTGCCATGTCTTTTTTCAGATTTCTACAACATGAAGAGCAGGAACAAGCCCATGAATTTCAACAAGGGTTTCAATCACAACTATGAGTTGCAGAAGACCTTGGGCAGGTTGACCATCCCAACCTTTGATGGGACTCGCGGAGGATCAGCGAGGATATGGGTTCAGAAGTTGGATACCTATTTCCAACTCAACCCCATGACAGAGACAGACGCCATTAAATTGGCTACACTTCACCTAGACGGAGAAGCTCAAGAGTGGTGGTACCAAGGATTGGTGACGTTGGGTCACAACACCATACATTCCTACGGTGAGTTCACTCAGAAGCTCATAGAGAGGTTTGACAGGAAAGATCCAGAGATACATTTCAGGGAGTTGGCTCAACTCAAGCAGATCGGTAGTGCAGAAGCTTTCATTTCAGAATTTCAGAGGCTAGCCGTTATGGTAACAGATGTGTCAAAAAGTAGATTGACCATGTTATTCACTGAGGTCCTCACAGAGCCACTATGGGGATGGGTGAAAGCCTACAAACCCATCACTCTGCGGGATGCCATTAGCAGAGCAAGAGATCTTCAGGATTCAGTCCCCAAAAACAAATTCCCACTGAAAACCAATTTGCCTGTTAGGGACAAGGACAGGAAACCTTTCCAATAGGACGGGCCCAAGAAAACTTGGTTAGATGAGGACACTAGGAAAGACTTGAGAAGGAAGAAGCTATGCTTCACCTATCAAGAACCATGGATACCAGGACACAGGTGTGCAGGGAAGGCGAAGGCTCACTACATTGAGGTGTATTCAGACAGTGATGAGGATGACGATGAGCAGGAGGCCACAGAAGAGGATTCACACCAGGGTGATACACCAGAGGGAGTCATTGCTACATTATCTGGAGTACCAAGATTCCATACTCTCAGGGTCAGGGGAGTAGTACAGGGTCACAGAGTAGGAGTATTGATTGATGGGGGAGCCACCCACAATTTCATTGACTCCGCTTGGGTAGCCAAGAGAGGTATTCAGACCGAGAAGTTCGAAGGATTCACTGTAGCAGTAGCCGGGAACTCCAGCATGGAGTGCAACTACTGGATCCCAAAACTGAATGTTGCCTTAGGTAACTATCAGATGACAGACTCTTTCTATGTAGTGGATGTAGCAGATACTCATGTGGTATTGGGTGTTCAGTGGCTTTATTCTATAGGGAAATACACTACAGACTATAGGGCAATGGAAATGGAGTTCCAGGGGCCAGATGGCAAAAGGGTAGTTTTGAGAGGCATGAACACTTATCCCCCAAAACTGGTCTCATCACAGAGAATGGAGGCAATGCTCTGACAGGATGATATAGAATGGGCTACAGAATGTTTGGTCACCTTCAGGAAACCCCCAGAGACCAGCACACAATACCCAAGTGACATTCAAGCCTTGCTACAGAAATATGAAAAGGTTTTTCGGGACCTTCCATCAGGTAGACCACCAGACCGAGGTTTTGAACACATCACCGAGCTAGAGGAGGGAACACAAGCAGTCATCACCACTCCTTACCGGCATCCCAAAAGGTACAAGGATGAGATTGAGAAAACCATCAAAGAATTACTAGAGCTTGGATATATTCGGCCCAGTTCTAGCCCCTTTGCATCCTCAGTAGTACTGATCAAGAAGAAGGATGGTACACTGCGAATGTGCATCGATTATCGAGCACTTAACAAAAAGACTATTAAGAACGGGTATCCAATTCCCAAAATTGACGAACTCATGGATGAGCTTCGGGGAGCTCAATACTTCTCCAAGATCGATCTTCGCTCGGGGTACCATCAGATCAGGGTAAGGGACCAGGACATCTCCAAAACAGCTTTCCGCTGTCATTATGGTCACTATGAGTTTTTGGTCATGCCCTTCGGACTTACCAATGCTCCGGCCACTTTCCAGTCATGCATGAACCACACCTTCAGAGCACAGCTACGTAAGTTTTTGCTTGTATTCTTTGATGACATCCCGATTTACAGCAAAACCTGGGAAGAACATCTGAAACACCTGGACGAAACATTGAGTATTTTAGAAGAGCATTCACTATATGCAAAAATGTCCAAGTGTGAGTTTGGCATGAAGGAAATGTTGTACTTAGGACACGTAATCAATGTAGAAGGAGTACAGGTTGACATGGAGAAAATCCGAGCTATCAGAGATTGGCCTATACCAAAAACAGTTATAGAGTTGAGAGGGTTCCTAGGTCTGTGCACTTATTACTGTCGGTATGTTAAGGGATTCTCCCAATTTGCAGCACCCCTCACATATCTCACCAAGAAAGGAGCGTTCACTTGGACAAACTTAGCACAGAAAACTTTCGAGGAGATGAAGGTTATTATGAGTTCTTGTCCAGTTCTAGCATTACCAGACTTTTCACAACCTTTTGTGGTAGAATGTGATGCCTCAGGGGAAGGGTTAGGAGCAGTGTTGATGCAGAATCATCACCCTATTGCATTTGAGAGCCATAAACTGAAGAACTACGAGCGCCATTACTCCATATATGACAAGGAGATGTTGGCCATCTTGCATGCTCTCACAAAATTCAGACAGTACCTGGTGGGCAGTAAGTTCAAAATCAAAACGATCATAACAGCCTCAAGTATTTCCTGGAGCAGAAGGAACTGAATGAGCGACAGCAGAAATGGGTCAGGAAGGTACAAGCCTATGATTTCAAGATCGAGTATGTGAAAGGTAAGACTAATATAGTAGCTGATGCATTATCTAGGCGTCCAGCCCCATTATCTCTCTGTAGTATATCCACGGATTGGAGGGCACTTCTCTTAGTGGAATACTCCGAAAATAAATTCGCTTGCGAATTATTGGACGAGCAAATTCATGATGACAGGTACAGGATTGTGGATGACATCATCTATTACAAAGACAGGATATACCTCGTTCCAGAATCCACATTGAGGAAAAAGATCATTCAGGCAGCCCACGATTCTCCTTTATCAGGGCATCAAGGTTTCTTAAAGACCTACAGGCAGATCAGAGAGAGGTTCTCATGGAAGGGCCTCAAGGGGGAGAT
This sequence comes from Pseudotsuga menziesii, assembly GCA_001517045.1. Lineage (NCBI taxonomy): Eukaryota > Viridiplantae > Streptophyta > Pinopsida > Pinales > Pinaceae > Pseudotsuga > Pseudotsuga menziesii. The sequence goes on along the minus strand of LPNX011174346.1, from coordinate 554,730 downwards.
TATGCAACATGTCCGGGAATGTAGCATCTGTCAGCAGAACAAGATTGAGAACACCCATCCAGCAGGGTTACTCCAGCCACTGCCAATTCCAGAACAGAAGTGGGAGAGCATCTCCATGGACTTTATTTCAGGTTTGCCCAAGGTCCAAGGGCGAGATTGTTTATATGTAGTAGTTGACAGACTGACCAAGTTTGCACATTTCTTCTCGATATCATCAGACTACTCGACAGCTCAAGTAGCTGAGTTATTCTTCAGGGAGGTCTTCAGGTTACACGGGTTACCTAAGACCATTGTCAGTGATCGAGATAGCAGATTCACGGGTGCCTTCTGGCAGGAGCTATTCAAATTGGTGGGGACCGAACTGGCTACTAGTACGAGTTACGATCCCTAGAGTGACGGGCAAACAGAAATAGTCAACAAGTGGATTGAAGGGTATTTAAGGAACTATGTAGTAGGGCAGCAACGAACCTGGATCAAATGGCTACACCTAGGAGAGTATTGCTACAATACTACCTATCACATGTCTATTAGGATGACTCCTTTTAAGGCATTATATGGTTACGAGGCCTTGGACTATGCAGATTTAGCATTTGGAGATAGTAGGGCTCCTAAGGCTAAGGATTGGATACAGGACAGTCAAGACATTCTGAAAATATTGAAGGAAAATTTACAAACAGCCCAGAATCGACAGAAGTTGTATGCCGACAGACATAGGATTGAGCGGAGCTTTGAGGTAGGGCATTTAGTGTACTTAAGGCTCCAGCCTTACAGACAGTCCTCACTTAAGAAGAAAGGAGCAGAGAAGTTAAAACCCCGCTTCTATGGACCATACAGAATAATCAGGAAAGTGGGAGAGGTGGCATATGAACTAGAACTTCCACCGGAAAGCAAAATTCACAATGTGTTCCATGTATCTAATCTGAAGAAGACCCTTGGGCAACACATTGCTCCATCCACCGAATTGCCTCCTTTAGATGATGAGGGACTGCTGATACTGATTCCCGATAGGATCATACAGACTAGAGAGAGGAAGCTCAGGAACAAGATAATCAGAGAATACTTGGTTCAATTGAAGGAACTACCGCCAGAGGATGCCACCTGGGAAGGTGAACAGGTATTGCAGCATCCCAGTTTGAAGTTGCTTGAGGACAAGCAATCTCAAGCGGGGAGGACTGTAATGTCCCCTTCTAATTAGGCCTTAAGGCCCAAAACCGTTAACCTATGTGATTCCTGTGGGTTCAAGCGGTTACTGACAGCTAGGGGATCAGCTAAGGACTGATGCCATCCATAGAAGATCTAGGGCATCATCATTAGGTCAAGAAGGGCCACTAGGGCCAAAGGCCACCTTCGTGCATGTCATCCCAACATTATTTAATGATGCATGCACTCTTTAAGTCTCCATCCGCATGCATGCAAGTCAACGTCAAATTAGAAGATAAAGTGACCTAATTAGGTCAAAGATTAGGGTTTTCGCAGTTGAACATTATAAATAAAGGATAAAGCAAAAGGAGACTTCACTTTTGATTATGATTATTTTGGGAGCTCTTGGATAGCAGCACAGCGTGCCGCACAGCAGTTGGGGTTCGAGACGGAGTCTTTAGCTAACGGGATTTCGACAGTGAAACATCTGTCCTAGTCTTATTCAGGGTAAGCCATACAGGTTCACCACTTGTTCTTCATTCATTCATCAGTTATCTAGTATATGGTATAGATCGTTGCAGGGACACGTGTGCAGCCGTAGAAGGGGGGTTTTCAGCCGGAAAGCCCTAATCAGCTGTGGGGTCTTCAGATCTCAGTTTCCTTCCGAAACTCAGGCACCATTCTCATCATCAGCATCATACTCCGGTACACGGTGATTATCAGATCCATCCGTGCTCATCCGGAACAGTTATCAGCAGTTTCGAGATTCCAGGGGCGTGAGCAACTGTCTCTCAGAAGCAAGTCGCTATCTTTCCTAGAGGACTCAGAAATCACTCTTGAATCAGGCATTCTCTCCGGCACGGGAAGGCTACCAGTCCTGCAAATCGGCAGCTTCATCGGACACCTCCTTCACTGATAGCGTCACCCTTTTCGGACTGGGGGTTCTTGCTGCTGGGGTTTCACTGCGAGCAGAAGAGGTCTGCCCATCTCCGATCCAGTTCTCGGGGCTTGCATACTTTATCCGAAGCAGTTTCACCGTCTTATCAGTGGTAAGTGTTCATTCTATCTCACAAACCCTAACCCTAATTTTTCCTATAAAATAGGGATTTTTGCATGGCAATTTGCATGCCCAGTTGTATCATCCTTTTTGCTTAGAGATAGAAAATATCGGGATTTGGGATATTTCAGTGCTCTTGATTAGGGTGTCAACGAAGGTTTATCAAAAAATCCGTTGAAGACATGACGGGCCCGCCCAGTATACCAGGCTGGTATCGCAGAGATTGACCAGCTAGCTGAGAAGCTTAGACAGCGGGGGTTCCGACGCCTCTACTAAGAAGTACTTTAGAAAATTCCCTACAATGTCGGTGCGTTGGTTACAGGGTTTAAATTTTATTAAGTTTTTCTTGCAAGATTAGAGATCCAATGCCATTTCTGGGTACTCCAATTTTAAGGTTGGTCAGAGCATACCCTGGCAAGGAGAAAACGAAGTTAACTAATTAGGGGTGTGTGTAGCAAATTTTATTAAATTAATTGATTAAGACTCTCCGACAGAGAGCACTCTTGACCCCATCTTATGACAGTGGTTCAAAAGACTTAGCTAATCTAAAATGCCTAATGCAAGGATGTGCAATTCTAAGTATGCTCTCCGATAGAGAGTGCTCTTGACTTGTGTTACTGAATGTTCAAGAGACTTAATTAATTTGTTAAAATTAAAAGAAACACAAAGATCCAAAACCACCCAAGAGTCTCTTTCAGGCTTTTTAGGGCCCTAATCGGGAAAGCAAGGGGGTGAGCAAAACTCTATCAAAAAGGTGAAGAAATAATGGATTAACCAAGTAGATAATCAGAGAGACATTTTACTTCACTTTTCATGGATGATAATCTAATCAGCAATTAATCAAACAAATTTTTCTTTTTCTGATAACTTTTAAGCAAGCAAGAATGAAACCAAGCCTAATCTAGCATGAGAATAGATTGCATAAGAGGAGACTAGCAAGAATATACTAATGAAATCAAATCTAACTAAGCCTTTTAACAAATTAAAACTAATTACCCTATTCTACTTTCACCATTTATTTATCTTGCAGGTATAAAGCAAATTGAAAGAAAATGAAATATGGACAATGGTGATACAGACTTCCCCCAAATGGGGGAACCAAATGGGGGAAGATGGGTGTGGGAGCCTTAATCCCACTTGCTCTTTTATTAATTCTTTACAATGCCTTTCTTTTGATGCTTTCTTGCTTTTTTGTTATCTTTGGAAGGCTTCCGAATTGAGCTGAGAAAGGGGAATCAAGAAAGGGGGATAATGAGTCTATTTTAAGCATTGAATTTTCGATTTTTCACCAGCACTTCCGATGTACCTGTCACAAAAATAAAAAATCAGCAAGCTAACAATACTAAAAAGTGATAGGAAAGACAATGCAAACAAAAAAAAATTGGAAATTTTTTTTTGTACTTAGAAAAATTTTGGAAATTTTGCATGGAAAGTACAAACTTCTTCCTAGATCTGATGAATAATACTAGATCTAACAAAGCCTAAAGAAGACAAATCTAAATATAAGCAATGAAAGAGTGGGTCTACTTCTAAAAGGAAAGGGTAAAGAAGAAGGGGTTCTTGTGGATGGAACACAAGAGCTGAAGAGAAGTTTCCAGCTTTCTTTTGTAAGAGAAGAATACGATATGTGTAGGTCCTGCAATCACAACGTGTTAAAACAAAGAGGTTGCTTGAAGCTTGGGCTAGATGTAGTTGAACTCACACCCTTCTTCAATCTGTGAAACCTAATAACACGAAAACTCAAACACAAAGTGAGATCAAATCATATGAAAGTATGCTAAGAGAATTAAATCAGGATCAACACTACATATTACTGACTACTCATGTTCATCAAGATTCTAATTTACTTTGCATAAATAATCAACTTGGAACTTCAAATGATTACCCTACTGTGCCAACAGTGGCCCTCTTGAGCTTTAACAAAACAAAATTTGATCTCATTCAAAGTATTTAAAAGCAAAGGGTTAGAAGCAATTTCACCTCAACCATGAAATGTATACCACATGCAAGAGCTCATAGACCTCCAAAGTCGAAATTCTTATTAAAAATTCAAAGCAAAGCCTAATACAATTTCTACAGAGTAATTCTGCCACAAAAGTTCCACCTCAATAGAGCTAAAGAAGCCTCTATTTATACAATAAGAGAAGACCAAAAACCCTAAAACCAAACTAAGAGTAACACCGGAGTAATTGAATGAGCTCGGCATGATGATTTGGAGTTGAACTGAGCTGCAACTGAGTTGTAACTGAGGTTGGAGTAATGAGGGGGGGTGAGGTGGCCTATCCTCCCTCGTAATGATCACCCAACCAATAGATAACCCACACTTCAACCAAAAACGGATTTGACCAAAGAGGGCAAATTTTTGACTAATAGTTCAACTGCTACACTCCGATACTTGATCTGAAACTAACCGATATTGATTAGAATCATCATAAATGCTTTGTGCCATGTCATTTAGCCTTTATTTCGCTGAATTTGGATTAATTTGGAGAGATTTGGATTTTCTCCAAAATAATCATTTTTATTAATTAATCAATATTTTCCCCAAAACTGACTTTTTTGAGAAAATATGAGTTATGTGGCTGAATGATGATCTGAAACTTGGATCTGGTTGGATGGCTTATCAAGAATGATTTTTGGCTTAAGGTTAGAGCCTTCAAACACTGAATTCGGGTTCCAAATGTCTAACCTATTACAAATTGAATTTTTCCATTTAAATTATGGAAAATTTTAATTAAAAACTTAAGAAAAATTAAAAAATTAAAATTTTGACGCGTCCGGTAAAATTTTTTCAAATTTTTTTGTGAGGGTCCTAGTGTCTTAGGACATGACCATGCTCTATTCTAATACTGTCTAGTAGGTTTATATATACTCAGTTGGGCTCTAATAACCCCTCAAGGCCCAAAATTCAAAATCGGGCATTCCAACTTTGGAGGAAGCGGGAGAAAACATCGTCAATTATACTTGGCTATAGGCAAAGCATAATTGTCAAGGGCAAAAAACTCCCTAGAATACCTTAGTTGAAATTCTACGTCTTAGGAGACCGAAACACTCAAAACACCCTACTAGCACATTTTATTACAAACCCCGCAGGGCCATGGTCATAATTATTCAAACAAAACTGGCTAGACACAAAGGCGGATCATCTGATACATTGGAAACAAACATTTATCATGTTTGTCAACTGGTGGTTCCTCAGGTAATCCAACTATGGTACAAATAAGTGGATAATAGGTACAATTACAGGCTACTACTAAATTGTGTCTCTCAATCAGTGTTGCAAACATCGGCGCGGCGAAAAAATCGACAGGGTCCAGGAAACATCGTTTCGGGATATCTCGGCAACACATCGGCAAACATCGGCAAACTTAAAAAAATACAAAAATATTCAATTTCAGCTTTAGAAAAAATCGGGAATATCTCGGGATAAATCGGGAAAAAATTGCCTTGAAAAAATCGGCAATATCTCGGGATAAATCAGAAAAAAATCGGGCAAAAATCAGCAAAAAATTGGGAAAAAATCGCCCCGATTTTTTCGGCGATTTTTTGAGAAAAGATCGCCGAGCTGAAAAACTCGCGATTTCTCGGTCGATGTTGGTAACACTGCTCTCAATTGCTCTCTGTTCAGCATCTCTTTGCGTACACACATCAATTGCTGCATTTTGGAGGGGGTTTTCAGAGATTTTATTTTTAATTTTTATATTTGTTTTTATATTTCTTTATTTATCTTGAACCACCTTTTTTGTCTTCTTTTGGTTCCATCACTTTTAGCCTTTTTTTTCTGAACATGGCCGTTACTATGCTGCTATGAAATTTCATATTTTCAACATATCCTGGCAGGTGCAATATATCTTCTATTATCACAATCAGATATATCCTGGCAGCTATATTAGCCAATGTATAAAGTTTAAACATATGTTTAAGACGAAAAGAAATTAGCAATGTTCTGCATTGTGAACAAAAATATTATACATAGGGAAAAAGAGCAAACAAAGCCTGCTTGACTGGGAAAACTGTATATCTTAAAGTAGGAAATCCATAAAAACTAGAATGTATCATGTAATGATGTGGTTCCCAAATCCGTTTGACAAAGAACAAAGAATAACAATCGAACCTGAATTAAGTGGCAGCACCATTTCTGTTTCTACATTCCAGCTCCATGCACTAATGTGTCATCGGACTGTCATCCAAGGCAAAACAAATGTAGAAGGCTTTGGACAAACCACTGATGTCTAATTTATAATTAATTTAGTGTCACCATTCATACTATGCTTTCAAAAGAAGCTGCAGCTGGCCCAAAAGTGTAGGGTGCAGGCTGGACATGGCTGCATTAAAAGCTTCATTGCCATGCAGCCCAGCACATGTTTGAAGGCTTTCTCTTAAAGTGTTAGCTAATGAAATCTTCTTGACTGGATCAGCAGATTCAATCTTCAGAGAAACAGAAATACAGCACAAGTTAGTTCTATGGAATCAAATAATTTGGAAAAGTTATCTATGTTACACCCTAAATCAACATAATGCCAGAAAAATCAAGCTGCCTAGAGAATAGCCAGTTATCTAATTCCAAAGTTTGGAATTCACAAAGTGAAAAGTGAGATGTCAGAAAAGCGTATAGGGAGTGCCTATAATAGAATGCATATGCTATGTTACATGATCCATAGAACTCAATCAGTTCAGAAATCTTATTACTTACTTGTCTTTTCCTGAAATCTTTAGTTTGTTCGAAGTCTGGTGGTGGGTTGCTTACGTCATATTCACTGGAGTGAAAACATTCATGACTGCATTTTTAGCCCTTGTGACAAAATTACATTGCATATCCCTAACCTACACAATAAAAGGTTTATGGCATGTCTCATTACCTGTGTGCATTATTTCCTTCTTTCTCAATATCACTTGCAAGAACACTAGAACATACACTGCCAGGAAACATAATACAAAAAGTGATTTTTTTCAAAAGGGGGAACAAACAAGAGTGGCAGATCATGGACGAGAATTAGATAAGCTTCAATCAAAATTAGACCTGAGAATTTGCTCAAGCCTTTCCAGAATTTGGCACTCTCTCAGGGTCAACAAAATGCAAAGGGCCAAAGCATAAGCCTTTCTACGTGTAAAAGATACATCATCCACCTGCATAAAGCTGAATATTAATATAATGAAGAGCTCATCCTAGTTTGCATTGCTTTAGTTATAAATAAAAACTTCCAAAAACACTCAGCAATTTCTCTGAATAAATTTCAAAGGGGCAAAGGATATCCAATAAACCATCCTAAACAAGATGTATAAAAGCCACTAACAAAAAATGAATACAAGTAAAAAATACACTGCATCTCCAGTATCTGTTGCATATAGAGTCTGCCTTTCAAAATCTGTCTTAGGTGTGCCAAATCAATTACAATCCTTCTCAATATTAACGAGTGAAAAATGAATTTTTGAGTCAAAATTAGTAAATTCATTAAACAGAAAGATATAAATTGATATATGACAATAGAAGCCAAGAGAAAACACTAATATGCCCAGGCCAAAGGAATAACGAAATGAACAGCAGTTGACCCTGACAGATATAAGGAATAACGAAATGAACAGCAATTGACCCTGACAGATATATAGAGGACAGCAACCACTAGTGGCTAACCTCCCCTTAATTAGAAACTTAGGAAATGCACTTAGTCTTAGGGGTGTAAAATGAAAATCTGGATCAAATATAGTTGCACCATGGTAACTCTAAGGTTATTGAGATATTTAATCAAAAGTGAGTAAGTTAATTAGAAAAGTGCACATGAAAGCCTTTTATGTTAATGTTTTGCATATTAGATAGTATTTTTTCAAAAATTATATCTTATATTGTCTAACATTTGGTTGATTCTTCATAGTTGACTTAATGTCCCCTCCTAGATGATGCGCCCCCCTTCTTCATGCACACATCGGAGACTTGAAGCACATTGGCACATGTGAGAGAGCGCCAACCCTTTTTCATGGTATTTGGATGACTTGGCATGAGCTTTGACCACTTGAGGAGTTCAATGCACACTTGGACCATGCTTCTGCACACTTGGACCATGCTTCTTCACTCTTGGGCACAGTTTTTGAGGAGGTTATTGCATCTTAAATAGGAGTGTTCTAGGGTCTATGGCATCTATTGAACCCTTGTGACACTTGGCATCATTATTTGCTAGAGCACTCCCTTATTTGAGGCATTCTTCATCATGGGTTGACTTGTCTATGTGGTACATTGCACCTTGATGGACCATTCTTGCCACATGTGCCACCTTATCTTAGACCATTTATCACTTGGACTAGGTTTTTGATGACGAAACTGCTATTGTGAGGAGGTTTGTACTTTGTAGACTCATTCATGGATCTTGATGAGGGCACTAGCTTCATGGAATGCTTGATTGGTCAAACCCTAGGGTTTTGTACTTGCACTTACTCATTTGACCATATATATTGTAGCGCTCCTCTCTTTTTCCCACTTTTCTTGGAGAGTGAGTTGCTAGTTTTGACTTGTCTTATATTTGGATGAGGTTGTTATATCTTGTAGTGGTTGATTGGTCAAATCCTTAGGGTTATGGAACTAGCCTTTACTATTCTCACCTTATCTTCTAGAGCACTCCACTGAGTGCTCATTTCATGTATTATTCCTCATCTCTCTAGTGGTGTGCCCCTCTTACATGGTGGTGTGCCCCTCTTACATGGTCAAAGGAGTTAGGGTTTTGGATTTAGGGTTGTTAATGTTTACCATGTCAAGAGATATTTTATTATTTTCTATAGAGTGAGTTAGTCTCTCATCCTATATAAGAGATACTCCTCTCATTATATTGGTTGCTAGAACTTGGAGAATAGAGCACTCTTGCTACTCGTGTCTATTTTAATTTATGTTAATTGTATTGGGAAAATCAAAATAGTGTAGAATTAAGTTGAAGCTATTTCATGTTTTATATGGATTCCTTCTTCAAATGACGAGCCTTGCATGATACGATTGAAGTAATTCTTTCAAAAAATTCTACTTGTTTCATTTATAAAGTTAGCATCATAGTTACATATATCAGCGATATCGCGATATATCACGAGTCATTCCCCTTGGCATATATCGCCACTAAAATATCGCGATATATTCAATATGTCGCGATATATTGGGAATATATCAGGAGATTTTGGAAAATATCGCCCTGCTAAAAAAAATTTCGTGAAATTTGAAAAATAAATTCATGGGTTAAGTTTTTGGCAGTGTTATTAAAACTAAATATATTAATTTCTTACAGTAATAAATGGTAGTATTAAATTCTTGAAGTAAAAGTGACATTCTCCTTTACTTTCATTTTCTATCCTTTTACTTAAATTTTTAGGTTTTAACATTGTCATTAATTGTTTCAGGATGTTTGAGAGTAGTTCCAACCTCATCGGACTTCATATGCAAAAAGTAGAATTTTAGATCCCATTTAGAATTCAAGAGACTTAATAGTTTTCAGGATTTCAAGATTTCAACAATTCCACTGGATTTTATCAAGTATGAGGGTATGGGATTGACATTTAATCAAGCACATCAACCCATCCCTGTACCTTGATGTTGGTGGCATTGACTAATGAAATCTTTTATCATAACCTTAATAAAAATGTACCCTTCACTCATTAAACATGGTAAGTTTCATCAAAATTGTAGAGTAGTTGGACCTTCCACCATAACTTAAGTAGTTGGAGCTTCCAATTTGACACCTAACTCATCCAAAGCACCTGTAGGACCCCCTACTGCTTCCAGAGGAAGAGTGGTGCCCCTTGCCTATAAAAGGGGTAGAGGGGATTGATGATTCCTACTATTTATCATTGTATTATGTAGTATCTAGATGCCTCATGAATCATGATGATTAATTTCTTGAGAGACATTTATTTTGATCATTTGATATGATTTTCTATCATTCCATCAAGAACATATTTCAATATTTTCAGTTTATATTTATAACTTTATAGTCGATATGTGATCATGATCCACCATTTGACATCTTATGCATCTTATATATTAGTTGTATTTTCATATTTATGTAGCAATGTGTTTATTTGATGTTGTTGTTGCTTTAGATGTTAAAAAAATTGAAAAAAATGGTTATTTTTGTATTTTTTTGATGCTTTACGACATTTGCCAATATTTTCCGATATTTTCGCCGTTGCTGCCGATAAGTTACATTCCAGACCCTCGACGATATATTCGCCGACACAATATATGTAACTATGGTTAGCATTATATTCAACAAATGGTATATGTTACTTGTAGTAGAATGTGTGGCCTTTGCATGCAGGTTTACTTGGAAGTTTTCAGCTCTTCATATTTCCATTTCATTAGAAGAGAACTCATATTTAGATATCAAGGACTAGGACAAAGCTTTGATCTCTTCATAATCTGGAATATGAAAGCTCACTTCCTCATCATATCTGATACTCGTTCTGTGTTTGTTGTTCCTGATTTCTTCCCAAGGTTTGATGATGGGATTGGAAAGATTATGTTGAACATGTTCATGATAGGTTTTGTTGTCAGAGTCTAATGTTCCTTCACTAAGTTGGTCATCTACTAACATTTGATAGGAATCATTATCAAACTCAAAATGAGGGTTGTGTTATCACATATATATTTTAGCTGGGCTACTATGATGCAGCTTATGGATTGTGTCTTTATTCTTTGAACCAGACATATTGATGGGATACAACATGGATCATTATTATAGCATGAGCCATTTAAAGCCTTCTTTCAATAGTAGATGCAGAGTATTTCCTTGCCAAGACTGAGATCTCCTTGTCCATTGAGATGACTTTAGTGGTGACTTAGTGCATTCGGGCAGAGCAACAGAGATGGTACACAGTTCACATATGGGCATATCAGGTAGAGGCATGTAGATGGTGAGATCAGGTATATTGCTCCTTGGTAGGATTTTGCTCTCTAATGTATATTAACACCTTTGACTTGTTATGCTATGATGATTATGGTGACCTATGCTTATATTATATGTTCCACTGATGATTAACTTGTGCTGAGAATTATTAGAGAATTTGATCTTGAAAACCATTACTTATGCCATGCTTTACACAACTTTTAAACTTTAGTGCTATGTTGGTTTCGTGTATCACTTTTCTTCATCCATCTAGTATCAGTGATGATTGATTTTACCCATGACTTATGATTGATTGAGACCTATCAGATTGAAGATCATCTTCCCCACTTTGACCCCTATGCATGATGGATCCCATGTTGTTTTGTGTCTCAGCTTTGAGTTGTGCAACAAAACGTGTTGACGCCCTGATCCTTCTGGGCTAGGAGAACTCACTGGTGTTGGTTCCTGAGCCTAGGTGAGTTGGGTTTTGAAGCTTTGACCTCTCTGGTCGGTTTCCCCCAATGTTTGGCCCTGACTGTGGATATCCCCCCCTAGTTGCCCGAAGAGTGTTAGCTAAAACTTGAAGCAATATGTCTAAATCATTACATGCATTATGTGTTACATGCTATATATTGAGAAATGCAAGCCCTTAAATAAAGTTGCAAACTGTGTCTTTAGACAACTCAAAAAGGGTTATGAAATGAAATTGTGAAAGGCCTAAATAGACCTATGGATAAATAAATGCTAAATCTAAAGACTGTTGGCCATCTTATGTTAAATGTAATGATTGATTCCTCGTGGAGCCTGCGGGTTTTGATGTGAGATGGAGTAAGGGACAACTAATTCTAAGTGTCCCCTAGGATCTCTTCACTATAGTTTCTTGTGTACTCAACGCAAGGGTCCTAGAAAAGATCCTCACGGAGCTTGATTGCTAGCTTGTATGTGAGTTGTAGACATGTTGTCAAAGCTGAATGGACTCTTTTTAGATCAACTCATCATCTTGTGAGACACCACCATTCCCTATTGTTTATCTGTCATGCATATGTCATTGTGGTTGTGTGTATTTGTCATCATTTAGAGAGATCATTTCAACTAGAAGTCATTTCCCTTTTACCTTAGCCTTGTTTTCCACCTTCACCCAGCATTAGCAAAATTGATTAAACTTTGTAAGTTTGGCATATACAAGGGACTTCCAAAAGATTCAATGATTAATCAGAGACACAAGTATATCTTATTGATTATTATTATTATTATCAATGCTATAAATGTCGACGATTTATCACCAACATCACGATATATCGTGATGTTCCAACCTCAATGATAATATTGCTAAAAATCGCGATATATTTTGACGATTTTTTGCACGAAAAAATAGCGATGTTTAGGAAAAATCGCGAGTTGATAGGGAAACATTGCCTGTTCGCCAGATGAGTTTTATATGGTTGTTTTTGTCATTTTTCATTTATCCTTTTAGCAGTAGATTTGTTTGGAGGAGAGCTAGGGTAAAACATTGCCAGCTGGGAGAAGGTAAAACGCAGAGAGCACCAGTTCGTGGAGGAGGGAGAGGTAAAACCGTAAAACATGTTAGATTTTTATCGTTTAATCAATATGATCTAGGATCTTATCTGAGAGAATAACATGCACAACAATAATCACAAGAGACAAGAGACACAGATTTTTCCTCAGGGAAACCATAAAGGAGAAAACCCTGCAACTTCCTCAGAGATAGAATGACCACCAATAGCAAAAGTAAAACCCAAAAGTACAAAGATGATCTCCGACAACTGTTCTCTCTCTCACTTGTGCAAGCTACTCCTCTCTCACTCATGCACTATTCTTGAGTGAGTGTGTGTATCAAATAGAGAGGCTCATTCTCTATTTATACTTAATTTCCACTTGACTTTCTTCCCTACAGAGCCGACTTCTCTAGGAGAGTCTGATAACCTTATTACAACTTAACTCTGGGGTCTAATGCCCCAACATACAATGGAGGGTTAACTTCAATGACTTTACATGACTTAACTATATTAATGACTCTCTCGATCGGAGGAACAAACATCTCCGTCGGGATACAATGAAATACAATATGAAATATACAAGTGAATACATTTCGAAGTTACAAATACATCAACACTCCCTCTTAACTAGGAAGGTATTCTCTTGACAAAGTTCATCAGCACAAGTCTTCGTCACTGGATCATCATCGTCACTGTTGCTGCTATCTTGAGCAAAATGATGCTATCTCTCAAATCTACTCATCATAGGAAGTTCTACAGAGCCAGCCCTTTTTCATGCTGGATGTAGGCCTAGCCTCCATGTAGGTCTTCATCATCTTTGCGAGCAAGCCATCAAGTAGGTACATCTTAGTACTTATTATATGCCTCTTGCAAAACCTATAAGATCTCCCATGACTAATTATATGCCACTACAAAACCTGAAGGAGCATCCCAGGACTGATTACATGCCTTCCACCACCTGTGTACCCTACTATTACCTCATCATCTTCAGATCATCTCATTGTCACACGGAGCACAACCCAGATACACATAACACAACACTTACATCAATGACCATGGGAGGCCTAGCCTGCCACCATGTCGAAAAGGCTCTCAGCACTTACATCAACGACCATGGGAGGCCCAGCCTTCCACCATGTCGGAAAGGCTCAACACGTACATCAATGACCATGGGAGGCCCAGCCTACCACCATGTCAAAAAGGCTCTTGGCACTTACATCAACGATCATGGGAGGCCCAACCTGCCACCATGTCGGAAAGGCTCAGCACTTACATCAACAACCATGGGAGGCCCAGCCTGCCACATTTTCGGAAAGGCTCGTAGCACTTACATCAACGACCATGGGAGCCCTAGCCTGCCACCATGTCAAAAAGGCTTTCATGTGTATCTGCGTCTTCCAGACTCATCACTTCCCTTGGAGGGAACCTCGATCTGAAGAACACCAAGCTTCTCTCTGAAGTACTCAAACTCCACTCTGGCTAACAGCTTGGTCAATACATCAGCTATCTGCTCATCCGCCGCAACATACTAGAGCTTCATTGCTCCTCTTTGCACCATATCCCTGAAATAGTGATACTTGATCTTGATATGCTTTGACTTGTCATGGAACACCGGGTTCTCTGACAACTTCACACAACTCTGGTTGTCGCAATATATACAAGTAGCATCCAACTAGAGATCAAACAAATCAAACAGTAGCTTCCTCAACCACACTGCCTCACAACTAGCCGAACAAGCTGCGACATACTCTGCTTCGGCTGTACTTAGCGCCACGTAGAACTTCTTCCTGCTAAACGAGGAGATCACACTTGATCCCATACTGAAGCAGCACCCCAAAGTGCTCTTCCAATCAATGGCATTACTTGTCCAATCTGAATCCACATAACCCTCCAGGTTAATCTTTTGATTGGCCTCATACTTGAGCCCATAATCAACTGTACCCTTCAGGTACCTCAAAATATGCTTTGCAGCAATCAGGTGAACATGTCTTGGATCCGTCAAGAATTGGCTCAATGTGTTCACAGCAAAGCAAATATCTAGTCTCGTATTCGTCAGGTACATCAAGGATCCAATCATCTGACGATACATCGTGGCATCAACTGACTCTGATGAAGCATCACTCAATAGCTTCAGGTTCGATGCCATAGGTGTGGCCATGGCCTTGCAGTCCATCATCTCGAACCTCTTCAAGATCTCCACTACATGCTTCCCTTGTCCAAGGGAGATTCCATCTGCACTCTGCCACACCTCCATGCCTAGAAAGTAGTGCATCATCCCCAAGTCTTTCATCTCAAACTCGGCAACAAGCTTCCTCTTCGTGTCATCAATCAACCCATCCTCACTTGTCACAAACAAGTCATCTACATACAGTAGGAGTATCACTGGGTTCCCTTCCTCAACCTTGTAGTAAAGGTTGGAATCTGCTTTACTATTGGTAAAGCCCAAACTAGTCAGGAAGCTGTCAATCCTATTGTACCACGTCCTAGGTTCCTGTTTCAAACCATACAAGGCCTTCTTCAATTTGCACACATAAGTCTCCCTATCATGTGTCTCAAATCTGAGTGGCTTCTCCACATACACTTCCTCTTCCACTACACCATTCAAAAATGCGATCTTGGCATCCATTTGGTGTATCTTCCATTTCATCACTGCAGCCAGAGCAAGTACCGATTGATGGAAGTGTATCTGGCTACGAGTGCAAAAGTTTTTTCATAATCTATCCCTTCCTTTTGGGAGAAGCCACATGCCACAAATCTCACTTAATATTTCTCTATGCTGCCATCTGCAACATGCTTGATCTTGTAGATCCACTTGGACGTCACAACAGAGTTCCCTTCTGGTCTCGGGACCACATCCCAAACATCATTCTTCATGATCGATTGGTACTCCTCGATCATAGCATCCTTCCATTCTTTCTTTTATGCTGCTTCTTCAGAGTTGGAAGGTTCATTATCGATGATGTCACACAGCAGGGCTACATAACTGGAGTATGGGCTAGGTCTCTTCCTTTCTATGTGTATTCCTTCTGGAGCACCATATCTCGTTGCACCTAGGATAGCCTCTCGTACCCATGTTGGTTTCCTCTTGTAAGAATTCTTCTCACGGGGTGGATCTACAGGTTCCTGAGGTTCTTCGATTTCTTGATCTTCTTCTGGAGTTGCTTCTTTCATTGTTGTATCTCGGATCCTAGGTACTTCTGTTTTTTCAAGGTCTTCAACAAGTCTCTTTTTGGATTTGTTGTAAGCCGAGTCTTCATCAAATGTCACGTCCCTGCTGATGTCGATCTTCTTGAATCCTGGGAAATATATTCTGTAAGCCTTCGAGCTTTCACTATATCCCACAAATATACCCTTCTTTCCTGAAGGATCTAACTTCGTCCTCTTTTCTTTCAGAATGTGTATGTACACCGGGTAGCCAAATATTCTGAGATGGTTGACTTCTAGTTTCTTGCCAGAGAAGACCTCTTTTGGTGTCTTGTTCTCAAGTACTCTATGCGGAGTACAATTCTATACACACACAGCTGTCCTAGCAGCTTCTGCCCATAGATGCATAGGAAGATCCAGATCATGAAGCATTGCCTTTGCTACTTCCATAATTGTTCTATTCTTCCTTTCTACAACTCCATTATGTTGTGGATTATATGGAGTGGTCAACTCCCTCTTAATCCCTGACTCTCTGCATAATTCTTTGAATTCATCTGATGTGAATTCTTTGCCATTGTCTGATTGAAAGGTCTTGATTTTCTTTTCTGTGTGGTTCTCGATCAAGGCTTTGAATTCCTAGAACTTACTGAATACTTCATCCTTGTTTTTCAAGAAATATATCCATGTCTTCCTAGAAAAATCATCAATGAAAGAAACATAATATACATACCCACTTAATGAATTGGATGACATCGAACCGCATACATCCTTCCCTTCGCACATCCTTTGCAAACGCTTTCATGCTTTGCCTGTATTTCTGGAAGACCTTCAACAGCTTTGTTTGCAAGTGGTAGTTCCCTATAGTGCACATGTGCAAGCCTTCTATGCCAAAGTTCACTTGGCTCTACTGAATCATGGACCAAAGCTTGTTTTGGTTGGCCCTTTAATTTGTATAAGCCTCCCTCTTGTTCTCCAATCACTACTGCATCATCTATAGTCTTTCTCTTTGGCCACATAAGGACTTGTCCATCTACAAATGCAACCTTCATACCTTTTGCATCTAATGCAAATATAGAGAGAAGATTCTTCTTTAGTCCTGGTACAAACAAGACATCCTTCATCTTCATAGATTTTCCAGAGTCTCGCTTATAGGAAGCTTTACCACTTCCTTTTTATAGGGTACTGGTAGTCATCCCCAAGTTTCACTTTGTGGGGCGACTCATGTTCGGATAGATTCACAAAGGATTCTTTAAATCCTGTCATATGCTCGGAAGCCCCACTATCTATGAGCCAATCATTGCTTCCATGTGTAACAGTTCCCGTGAGTGTAGAAATCAAAACATACTCTTCATCGCTTGAATAATCTTTCCTTTCTTCTTTGACTCTCTTCCTGGGAGGTTCATCATCCTCTGCAGTGTGAGCATGATGTCTTCTTTTGTTGTCCTTCTTGTGAGAGCCACCTTTATTTCTAGGACAATCTCTGGCAAAGTGTCCTTTCTCATCACATGTATAGCATCTGACATTAGATGGATCTCTGTTAGATCTTCTGGGGTTATCTTTCTGATTCTGGTGTGGGTTCTTACCTTTCTTGAGATTGTTGCCGCCTAATTCGCACCTCGGGTAAGGTGGCAGAAATCTCCAAGCCACTGGGTGCGACCTTAGGGGCAAGCTCGAGCCAAGTGCTGTCACCTGATACTCAGCTCCTCCGTCTAGGCCAACTCCTAGCAAAGCCAAGGGGGGTGGACCCTAATGAAAAGTAAAATCTAGGGTTTTTACTCTACGAGAGAAATAATTAATTCTAGGAGTTTTAATATGGAATGGATGGAATTAAAAAAATACCAATTACTGCCAACAAGATTAACCTTAGCAACACTTTACTTCAAATTAGATACACAAAATTCAATGACATATTGCGAGGTTAACTTATGCAAAAAGAACAAAATAGACCAGTGTTGAAATGAAAAGAGTGCTTGCAAATGTGGGTTGCTAGTGTAGTCTTAGTGAAAGTATTGCAGTGTCTCGGTTGGTAAATGTTAAATTATTAAATGAATTGATTAAGGAATGAGTAAATTGTGGGTTTGGCCCAACAAGTCAAGTCCCTTCGAATTGAGTGTTAAAGCGGTAATACCAAGTGTCCAATAGGGTGAGGATAAACCTGCTTAGAGTAGCCCCCTGACTCTGTAGTGATTACCCTTTGCAACCTCCCGAGTTCTTGAGAAAATTACTTGTGTGGATTTTCCTATTAGATCTAGTAACTCGTATCCCTTTCTGATCAGACAAGCTGCAGTGGTGTAGAGCATACAAGGAAGGAGACTTGGTTTATTTTTAAAGTTTTAGAACAAGTTTTCTGATTTAGAAAAAAGATAAAACCCAGGAGTTTCTTTTCAGATTCAATACTCGGGCAAGCCCTTATCCACGAACCTGTACTCGGGAAAGCAAGGGGGTTTATTTTAACTTAGCAGTGCATAACAAAATTGTTTTTGTTTTTTTAATTACTACACTGCTCAAATCTTTTCCCTTATGGTACTTCGATATAGCGCAGTGGGTAAGTATTCAGGTTACTTTTGCAAAACTCAAACAAAGCGTAAACTGATAAAAAAAGACAACTACGCTACCAGCATATAAGAAAACAGAAAAAGGACACCGACACAAATCCCCAAGGGGGATGGGGACCGGGCTCTACCGAGCCTACTCAAACTTGTTTTTATTAATCGGTTACAATGCTTCAGCAGAGAATGCTCTTTGGTCCTTGTTATCTGGGATCCAAAGGCTTACAACATGCAAAGGAAAAAGGCCCAGGTAAGGGGAAAGCCTCTTGGGAGCTTTGGATGTTCGAAAAAGTTGTTTTCGGGTAGAGTTTCCTTTTTTTTTTTTATGGGCCTGCTAAAAACCAGCAAGCATATGTCAGTGAAAGATGCCCAAAAACACTTTGGAAGTATCTTTGGACAATATGCAAAAAATTACAAAAAAAATCTAAGTAACAACTGATCACAGAAAAGGAAACAACTAAGTGAGGCATGCTAGAAAGCTTGCCTTCTTAGGATCTTTGCTTGCCTCTTGAGAAGAATGGCAAGCAAATCTCAAGCACAAAAATGCTAGATTAAACTTTAGAATGCACAAAAACTCTTTCAACAAGCTTTTTTAATTTTCAAAATTTTTAAACTTGCAAAAAAGGGGAAAAGTAACTAGATCTAGAATTTTAAATGTACTTTTGAAGCAGACTAGAAATAGAAACTTTTAGACATCAGATCTACCTTTTGATATGACTTTAGATGCTATATTTAATATGGAAACGTTTGAAACCAAAAGAAAATTTTAAGAAATTTATGGATCAAAAGTCAAAGAACCCAGAGTAGAGCAAGAAATAAAGGACAGAAAAAGCTTCCTTGGTGAGATCAGAGGGACAAAGCTTATTTTCCAATTTTACTGAAGGAAAGGTAGAGCACATTCGCTCATCAATACTCCAGCTTTAGCTTCCTGCAAAAGATTATCAACACTAGCAATGGGGATTAAAAATACCTGTGTAAACCGAAAGAGACTACAACAACAATGTAGATCCAAGCATGAAATCATACATATATCAAATAGTCTTCCTCGACTTGCAATAAAAGAGTAACCTAACAAGAATTACCTTTTATCTTTACAAAAATACCATTTCCTTCTGAAAGCAAGTTAATCCCAAACATATGCAAGCATGAAAACAAATACAAGTTACCTCACTAATGTAGAGTAAACTCTATCCAAACATCCATAGATCCCACACAAAAATTGCCTCCAAATCCTTTTATTCACAATACTCAAGAAAACTATTACAATATTACAAGCATAGATTCCACCTTTTGATGCTGAACAATGGAGAGGTGACCTGCTTAAATAGGAAAAGAGAGACCCAGGGGGGCCTCATCAATAATGAAGATGAAGTCAGAGTTTAGTTGAGCTTGAACAGAGGAGGTGATTGACACCTCTCTCACCAAATTCCCTCAACGAATCATAAACCTCCAACACATACCAACCAATGAACAAGACTGAAGATGATATCACTCACTACCCTCGCGTGAGTGTACGGCTCCTCCACGTGTGAGATAGTCTCACCAACCCAATATTCGCTTGATCCTCCAAAGAGTTATGTGGAATATATCACTTAATGAACCACCAAACAACTCGTAGCCCATGTGTAAAGGGGTCCACCTCACGGCTGGCGTATCAAAAAAAACATGCGTGAGCTCCACCTACCATGCTCGTGATACCAACATGTGCGTAATTAGATGACTTGAGTGAGGAGATAGCGTTGGTTATAAACCAGTATGTAAAACAATCCATAATATAACCAAAGCTTAAGTGACGTGTATATACGAGGGGTCCACTCCTTGCTGGTGTAACCATGCTCACGCTTTCAATAAGCTTGACGTCAACCTTATTTCATCACTCGCCATCCTATATTATTTCCATACCTTAACATGTAATGTCCCATTTAATTATTGAGTGACATCACCACCACTCACCAAACCAAAGT
Organism: Pseudotsuga menziesii; assembly: GCA_001517045.1. Lineage (NCBI taxonomy): Eukaryota > Viridiplantae > Streptophyta > Pinopsida > Pinales > Pinaceae > Pseudotsuga > Pseudotsuga menziesii. The sequence continues at coordinate 534,504 of LPNX011174346.1, read as the reverse complement.
GTGGCCCACACTCTTTTGAATCACTCGCATGGAGAGAGCATACACTATGGTTTAGAAAAAGTAAGTGAATCATGTTTTAAAATGACGCTTCTTTCTTAAGAAGAGCTTTCCCATATGGGACCACCATGCCACATCACTTTAATCAATTAAAATAATCACCCCTTTTGAATTTTCACTATTTTGACTTATGCCAAAATGATGCTTTTTAGCATTTAAACGTCAATTTGATGCTCTCCTAGCCAAATAATGCTTTACGGGATGCTCCGACTGCCCGACTGATGTAGAAAGTGGTCCCTTAGGTAAAGTGGACACTCCGAGTGTGAAAACGAGTGTCCCCACGCCAAAAGCAGACTCCGTATTTGACTTTTATTACAATCTGAAGTTTTTTAATTAAACCATTAAAAAATGGCTTAAAAAACGAGAATTTTTTTTTTGCGGAAATTGACGAAACTCTAGGGGGACCTAGTACATGTTCATACGACTCAATTCGAATGCCTAGCATGGTGAAAAACATCGACACGAAGGCTCTAATAACCCCCCTAGGCTGAAACACCAAGATGACTACCCCAGCTTTAGAGGTGTGAGTGAAAAACTCAGAAATTATTAGTCGTTTGTTCAACAACCAATAATAACCAAGGGAAAAAACACTCTGGGCTAGTCGGCTTGATGCTCAAGTCTGGGAAGCCGATCCTTTTATAAAAAATTAAATGCCAGGACATTTTTTACAATTTCCCGAAGGGGGTATGAACATGTGTTACAGAAAATAAAACGACCGTGAAGGCCTGAAAGGACTTCCAAACTCTGAATATGAACAAGTAGCTTGTTCATCACTGGCGGCTCACTGAAAGTCCAACTAGGTGCAACCTAGTCGGTAACAGAGATGATTTTGCTCCCTTTTGATTTTCTTAGTGTGTGTTGTGAGAGCTTGATCTTCACTTCCCATCTTTTCTTCTCGAGCTACTATTCGAGCTTCTTCTTGTGAGCATTCCTCCCACAACCAACTGAAAGTGATTAACTTTCTTCTAGCACAAATCCCTTGAATAAAGGAGTCCCGTGACCTAGGGAGACCATTCAAGGTGGTCATCACAATTTCTCCATTCTCTATTTCTTCTTCCACAGCTTCAAGTTGTTCTTTGATTTGAGAGACCCTTGTAAAGTATGACTGTATGGTCTCTACATTCTAGATCTTTACATTCTTCAACTGATTTCGTAAAGTCATCTTCTGATTTATATTCTTCCCTTCAAATAGCTTGGCCAAGGAATCAAACATCTCTTTAGGTGTCTTTAAGGAAGATGCATGTGGTATAAGGTGATCCTTGATAGAATCAACAATAATCCTCTTGGCCTTGACCAAGTTCTTCTTATGTAAGACTTTAGCCTCATTTCTCTCTGGAACTGGAACCTCTCCACTTATGTAGGTGTCCAATTCATTTTCTTCAAGAACAAGTGAAATCCTATACTTCCATGCTCGAAAGTTATCAGCTCCTTCAAGCTTTTCATCAAGCTTGGTGTGATGAGACATCTTTAATGAGAACCTTAAATGGAAATACAAAAGATTTAGATCTTACCAATTTGAGATGCCCAAACTGGATCTGGAGCCGATCTTTTGCAGTGCTGATTTTCTGGTTCGGGGTCAAATTAGGGTTTGACTTTCCCAAAGTTTTACCCAACCAAAAATTTCGATCTTGGTCTCTAAATTTCGATTTTGAGGAGAGAAATCCTATCCTGGGCTCACTCAAAAATTCCACTTCTGTGAAAAGCCCTAATTTCCCTCAATAGTGATAGGCCAAAAACTGAAAATGCCCGGAATCAAATTTTGCTTTGACGGGAAGATGCACCCTTCAAAGGAGAGTTAGCCTAGCCTCCTTTTGCTGATGATATGTGGAGAGAAATCCAAAAATTAAGAAGCCCTAGCTTCTGTAGCTACACAGTGTCTTCTTCTCAGGTTAGCTCTGATACCATGCTAGATTTTTATCGTTTAATCAATATAATCTAGGATCTTATCTGAGAGAATAACATGCACAACAATAATCACAAGAGACGAGACACAAACTTTTCCTCGGAGAAACCATAAAGGAGAAAACCCTGCAACTTCCTCAGAGATAGAATGAGCACCAATAGCAAAAGTAAAACCCAAAAGTACAAAGATGATCTTCGACAGCTGTTCTCTCTGTCACTTGTGCGAGCTACTCCTCTCTCACTCATGCGCTCCTGCTGAGTGAGTGGGTGTATCAAATAGAGAGGCTCACTCTTTATTTATACTTAATTTCCACTTGACTTTCTTCCCTACAGGGCCGACTTCTCTAGGAGAGTCTAATAACCCTATTACATCTTAACTTTGGGGTCTAATGCCCCGACATACAATGTAGGGTTAAACTCAATGACTTTACATGACTTAACTATATTAATGACTCTCCCGATCAGAGGAACAAACATCTCCGTCGGAATACAATGAAATACAAGATGAAATATACAAGTGAATACATTCTGAAGTTACAAATATATCAACAAAACGTTTATTGCCAGTTGCTTTATGGAGGAGAACACGAAACTCACGGTATGTATAATACACTATACGCTGTATATTACAGTTTACTACCACTAAAATGTGTGTTTGGCTTTGGCAATTTGCCACTCGTGGACTGTGGTGGGTAAGCGTTGGCAGACTATGGGTATTAGCCTTTAGGGTAAGCCTGTGGGTCTTATATATTATATAATATATATTTATTATATATTATATATTACATTTCTATTTAAAATTTAATTTAAAAAAAAAAAATCAACATAGATTCTAGAACATCAAGGATTAAAATTTAATAATTTAAGTAATAAATTATATTCTTAAAAAGTTAAATATAAAATTTTTAATTTTTAATCAATTTCCTTGATGTCAAATATACAGAAATTAGTTTGAAACTTTGATGTCAATAGTTAAAAACTTAAAACTTGAGTCTAGTGCCAAAAAATTAAAATTTAAAATGCTTGGAAATGACTTTGATGATGATCTACTTGATTACAACGTTCAAAGTTCAAAGTTCAAACGAAAAATTGGTAAATTAAGTTTAACTTTAGAAATGTAGAATTGTAAATTAATTACCCCAGCATGTCTGATTTGCAATGAAATTTGGTAAATATATATATATATATATATATATATATATATATATTTTATGTTACAGGTTTTGAAGTTTCAAGCTAGTTTCCATATTTAAAGTTACAAACATGCCAAAGACTTTGGATCCATTTTGGGAGTATGCAGAGTCTGTTGATCCACATAATCGGCAAAAGCTTAGATGCAATATTTGTGGGAAGGAGATGACGAGGGGATAAGTAGGCTCAAATACCACCTCGCACAACTTGCAGGGCATGAGGTGGATATTTGTAAAAACTCCACTCCTGAAATAGTTCATAGGGCCAAACTTGAAATTGAAGGTATTGGCAAGAGGAAAGATAGAAAGGGAAGCTTTGAGGCAGGAACTTGGAATGAGAGCAACATTAGGATCCGGGACAGCCGGACACACTTTAGAGAGAGTGGGAAGTGAGACCTTATCCTCATCTTCCGCCATGCCTTCAACGACACATTCTATTTCTAACTTTTTGTTGAGATTTAGTCCTGGTGGACAACCAGGTATAAAGTCAATGTACAAGATAAAAGAGAAAAAGGAAGCAGATAAACTTGTGGGTCGATGCCTTTTCTGGAGTGATATTCCATTCCACTTTGCAAGGAACCCATTCTATGTGCCTATGTTTGAAGCTGTTGCTATTGTTTGGTCGGGGTATAAGCCCCCCACTTATGAGGAGTTGAGAGGGCCCATCCTTGATGATGAAAAGACCGATTGCACATCTAGGTTGGAGGAGCTTCGAGGTTCACGGGAGGCCATAGGGTGCACCGTGATGTTAAATGGTTGGAGTGATACAAAGGGTAGGACCGTTCTCAACTTCTTGGTTCATTGTCCCAGAGGAAAAATGTTTATAAAATCTGTGGATGCATTTGCATAGGTCAAAGATGCAATATTACTATGTCAATTGTTGGATGAGTTCATCTAAGAGATAGGTCTGCAGCATGTTGTCCAAGTAGTAACGGACAATGTTGCAAATTATGTGGCAGCTGGTAGGATGCTTATGGACAGGAATCCTACTTTGTTTTGGACACCTTGTGCAACACATTGTATTGACTTGATCTTAGAGGATATGGGGAAGATCCAGTTTTATCAAGGATGTCATTAATTCAGCAAAAAGCATCAACAAATTTATATACAAACATGCTTTTGTGCTTAGCTTGATGAGGAAGTTCACTCATGATACAGAGTTGGTTCGTCCTACCATCACTCGCTTTGCCACTTGCTCCATCTCTCTTCAGTCTCTCCTTACTTCTAAGTGGGACTTGCAGACTATGTTCCTTTCAGCTGAGTGGCATGCTTTATCAATTAGCACTAAACCGAAGGGACATGACATATTCAAGCTAGTGTCATACCAGTAGAGCTTCTGGGATGGGGTGAAGGAGGTGTGTACTATATGTGAACCTTTGGTAAGGGTTCTACGCTTGGTTGATGGAGACAAGCCCACAATAGGCTACTTGTATGAGGCCGGATAGGGCCAAAGAGGCCATTCATGCCTACTATGAGGACAAGGGGGATGAGGGGCAAGCGAAACAACAATTGATATGGGAGGTGATTGATCAGCGATGGAACAAAACACTTCATCGCCCCATTCATGCTGCAGGCCTATTCCTTAACCCTGCATTCTGTTACTCATGTGGATTCAACTTTGATGCATAGGTAATGGATGGGTTCTTGGAGTGTGTCCAGAGGATGGTGCCAAGTGCAGCTGACCATTCAGAGATTTCCAAAGAGTTGGAAGGCTATAGGAGGGCCATAGGAACATTTGGCTTTGATATGGCTATTAATGACAAGAAGAATATAATGCCAAGTAAGTATCACCATGTTTCAAAATTTAATTTCATTACTTTCTTTGTTTTAAATTTCAAATTTTCAATGTCTTCTCTTATGTTTCTCCAATTCATTGTAGATACTTGGTGGGAAACCTATGGCAGACAAGTACCCCATCTCCAAAAGCTTGTTGTTTGTATCCTTAGCCAAACATGTAGTTCATCTGGTTGTGAGCGCAATTGGAGTGTATTTGAAAAAATACACACCAAGAAGCGCAACAGGTTTGAGAATTCGAAATTAAATTCAAAATTCATTATAACTTGTAATTTATGTCCCATGGGTAATTTATGTATTCTAAATTCTGATTGGATAAATTAATGGTCATCATATAGGTTGGATACCCAACGCCTGAATGACCTAGTGTACGTCTCCTACAATATCAGGTTGTGGGTGAAGCATCTTGAAAAAAAACCTGACGTGGAGGCCATTTCATTGGATGACATTGACACCACTGCTGCATGGAGAGTGGAGATTGAGGAACCTATTATGGAGGCAACCCCTGATTGGTTAGAGGATGATACACATGACATGGAGAGTGAGACATGGGATGATGAGTGGTTAGAATCGTTTGAGACCGTGCCACCACTGGAGCCACCAGTTGCATAACCACTAGGTTCATAGCCATCGATTGCACAACCACCAGTTTCACAACCACAGTCTCAGTCAGAGGGAACCAGATATATGGGAAGTGGTAGCAATAGCAGTGGTAGAGGACTTGATGAGAGTCCAGTACCTCATCATTCTTCTAGTTCTTCTAGAGTACATTGGTTTCCAGGCACTTCTAGAAAATGACATAGTCCACGACGATCCCCACAAACTCCTGGGCTTTCTAGCTCTAGAGGCAGAGCCATTCCTAGAGCGATTACCTTTGCCTGTAAAAGGGGTAGAGGGAATCCATAGTTTACTTTATTTAGTTGATTTTATTGCATATGAGATATATAATAGATTGATTGTATTTTTTTGGTGATTCATGAGTCGGGGACTCAAGATCCAAGACACGATTCATTTTTTATGTGTGATGTATCACTGGACATCTTATACATCTTATATATCGGTTTTCTTTCCATATTCATGTAGCAATGTGCTTATTTAATGTACTTGTTGCTTTAGATGTTTAGAAAATTGAAAAAAATGAATATGTTTGTATTTTTTTAAGTTGTCAATATATTGCCGATGTTTGTCGACATTTTGGTCGATAAATCCAATAATTTCTTTTCGTACCCTCGGTGATATATTCACCGACATGATATTTGTAACATTGATTATTATTGTCACCATGATTCTGCTTAGCATGATTTAAGTTGGGTTTTAATATACATATTGGAGCAGTTCTTACCTTGGATGCATGCAGGTTCAACTTAGTTCAGTATCTCACCTTTAGTTTGGGTATTTTGACCTGGTCAACCCAGTTGACTAAGAAACACGTTTCCCAAGGCAGTAACTACAAAAATCAACAGTGCTTAAATTTTCTCTAGACATGCCCAAGACCAATACTGCAGTCTCAGTTTTCACCAGATGGTCACAGTTATTGAGGTCCATAGATTATCATTTTTTTTATTGACTCTGGCCATTATTTTTATTATAAGATGATGATATTTATGCCATTTCAGTGGATCGATGTGTATGAATAGTCACTTGTACCATTCTACTATCTCTCCTAACACTTTTGTGCAGTCAGTTTGCCCCAATTCTCATCCTGAACGAAGTTATGATGATTATTATTATTTTCAGAGGATCTATGACCCAAAAATGAACTAGGAAATCACTAGAAAAATCAATTTGGCTTGTGTGGTCAAGGAAAAGGCAAGGGAATTTCTCTGGATGATTTATAATGCCTCTCCAGACATATTTGCAGCAGTTTGAGTCAGTTTGATGTCCCATATTATTTATTTGGCTCTCTCAGTGAGGACATCCCCCATGGGGTGCCCCTCACCTTGGCTATGTGATCAATTACATTGATATATCTTATATTATGATATTGTAATGGGACCTAGGAAGAATTAAGCCCCTAGGGTGACCCCCTTTATGTATTATCATGTTATATCTTATGTTATGATGTATTCTTCCTTAGTAATGCATCATTGGTCAAAAAGTGCACCCCTCTTGACTTGGTCATGTTGATCCATGTATTGATCCGTGTAAAAGTGATCTCCACCGTTTTTGATGTTTTAATCTCAACCGTTGGATGAAAAAGTAAGTTAGAGTTTGTGTCTCTCAAAAGCTATATAAAGAAGAGACCTGCCCATTGTAAACCATGAGCTCTGGCATTGGAACTTCTGAATAAAGAGATTTTTCTGGGATTTAATACTTGTGTATTTGTAGATGAATGAATGTGATGATAATTGAAATTGTTTCTCTCTTGCAGTGAGTTATTCTGGCATATCTTTCTTGTATCTTTTAGATCCATTTTGATTTGCAAGCAAAGAAGGCGATTTCGAGAGGGGGCACATTGGTGAATCTTCACCTTGACGTACAGCTTCAAATTGGGTTTTCGACAGGGAGTGATTATTTCTTTATGAATCTTCGCTTCTTGATTATTGGCTTCTATTTTGTAGATCCTGGTTTGCTTGTCATTACTTATTGGTTTTCCCTTCGTGTGGCAAGTAGAGAGGACGCTAGGGTCACTGAGCAAAACGTTTTCATCAAGATCTCGTCCAGATTTTTCATATGAACTATGAGGAAGAAATCCTCATCATCCAGGAAGGTATCTACTGGTTCTAGGTAATTTCCTCATTTTCTTTCTCTTTGCTTTAAATTTTCATGCATTACCCATCATCTATTTGTATTGAAAACCCCTTTATAGTAAATAGGAAAATTCACCGAGGCATATTTCACTTGGAAATTCAAAATTTGGTGATTTGGGTTTTGACGACCATCATCCAAAACCCAAGATCCCTCCTAGGCATAACCATTGGACTTCATTTACCCATTATTCTATGGCGCTGATCCCCTAGGAAAATAGCCCCCCTTGTCTTGCCAACGATTTTCTAAGTTTTACATGTTCTGGCTTTTTTTGGATCTCACATACTGTCATACCTTTCATCCAAGCAACAAATCAAGTGTGTTAGAAACCCTAATTCATTATCATACCTAATCTAGGGTATTACCCCAATTTTACATTCAAAACCCCCTAGGGTTTCAAGTTTGATCATTTGAATTAACACACAAATTCTAGATCTGGTTATTAAAACTACAAATCACTAAGTAAATCCACTAGAGTAACATTTCCGACATAGGTAACTACCTTCCACTCAAGTATTCCTAAAATTGCAGCTTTATCCTTAGATCTAGGGTTTACATCTTTCACGTTACATATTCTATGTTGTTAGTTTGATCTGGTGATTTAGCTTTAGGTCTTTCCTTCTACGATAAGTCTGGATCTCCCCCTTTGTCACTTGGGCTTTAGTGGCATAAAGCGAAGGATATCTCAACCGGCGTGAGTATCTTTCCATTATCTGGGGGTTGGGGTATACGTAGGCACGAAATTGGTTTCTTTCCCCCTCTACCATCCTGAATAGGATCACTCCAAGGGGCATCTACAAGATTTGCGATAAGAGGTTGTACTTCACAAAAACTAGTTCAGAACGTTGATTCCTTCACTATATTTCATCATGCTGGAGCTGTGATAGAGTTTGGAGGAGGTCCAATTTGGCTTGCGAATCTTGCAAACAGGTTAGCACAAATTCGAGGGTTGCTTTGTTGATTGTGATTGTATCGTCAATAACAATGAAATTAGAGGGGTCAATACCTGTAATATTTCTTCAGTTCGAGCCATTTCTAAAGACTAAATGAGGCTTGCTTGTGTGCGTAGGTCTAGATTACAATTGACTTGACAACAAAGAAGAGGTCTTCTTGCAACTCTTCCCTTTGACAATAACACTCAACAATTGGAAACCAAACTCAGAAAATAAAGGGTGTCGGCTTCTACCGAGAATGCACCCGATACAATTCAACTTAGCTTTGATTTTACACTCACAAAAAACTATTGTTGGGACCAAAATACAAAATACAAGTAACCTCACAAAAATGATTGTTTGCAAGTTATAATTTAATGTTGATCCTAAAGTTGAATTGATCTTCAAAAGAAATGCTTTACCTTTGAGTCCTTCGCCAATATTCAGTTGTGGTGCCAAGGACACTCAACTTCCCTAAAACCCTCAGTTTCTCTTAATATGTGTTGCATTGTCCTGCTTGAAGTCACAATCTTCAAATTACCCATATTGGCTATCAAGATATGTGCAAAGTAGTGATTCAATTGCAATGAGAAGTGGGACAGCAACAACAATATTACAAGGTGAATAGACCAAGGTATACTGATGCACAAAGACATTTTAATGATATGAATCCCCATATGACTCCCCACACCATACCAATGCAAGTGCACGAGCAAAGTTCAAGAAATTTTTCTGCACCACTTGAGTTAACTCATCTTGAGATGAGGTCTTCATAGATATCATAAACTAAAAACAAACTGTTCATCATGCCTATAAATAATACAATGTGTCAAAGAATATGGAAACTAGTCTTTTCTTGCAAAACTATAATAATGCCAAAAAAATGATTAAACCAATATAAAGGCCTCAAAGAAACCAATTTTTAGCAATGGACAACACAATAAGAAGTGCACCAGTAAATCAAGTAGCTATAAGTCTTGTTGTTAAAAGGTATGACGATGCAACAATAATGACCATTCCCAAAAAGTTGAGCCAGTGAATCTAACTGATATAATCACTCACTGCACACCATTTGGTTTGAACAAAACACCAGCTCTACGAAATCCGGAAGCGAGCAAAGCTCAAAGCCACCATAGCCTATCTTGAAAATCCCTAGGAAAAGTCTTCCCAAGCCCACACTTTGTTCTTCGTTACAACCATCAAACAACCTCAAGCCTTAGCGGACAGGTTTCAAAAGCCTGGAAATCTTGATCTTTGGACCAAGAAAGATGGATGGACAAGCATTACTTTTGATGAGCAGCTCTCCATTCATAGCTCGACACCCTACATTAGGGTTTTTCATAGCATGGACTCTAGCTTAGGTTTTAAAGTCTTGGAATAGGATTTTTTGAGTAAACTTCTCCAAGACTATAAAACAAAACAATTAGGAGTCTATCCAGAGAGAAGAGAAATCCTTGGTATAATTAGTGTACTGAGGATGCTCCTCCTACATAGAAGTTAAGAACAAGGCAGCGCACACGTTGGTAGTGGGGATATCCCTCCATTACCTTTTGTTGAGTGTCAAAGATATTTCCAGATCTTATTCATATCTGGGGGGCTTTGAGGTACCTTTGGTGCTTTCAAGTTTCGGGCTTTGTTACCCTTCCCATACAGTAGATCCCTCCTGCAACTATCTGCCTGAGCATTGATTATATTGGGGTGACAATAGTTTCTTTACCTAGGTATCGCAGGGGGTGCTTGCAGAGGTTATTTTGTGAGTGTGATGTCCAGGTAGGTGTCGAACGGCACAATCGCTTTATGCATTGAAGTTGAGGGCCACTAAAATTGGTTACACACCTGTTATAATGTATTGGAGTCTCAAGGCTCTGCTAAGTGAGACATACCTGTTGCATTCGGGAGCTCACTTGCCCTCACTCTTGGCTTGTTCGCATCTGCCCTAGCTTACTTAGGGGTGTGCTCTGTTTTTGCTAGATGGCTTTAGGGATCGCGATTACTTGAGTCTCTTTCTTTGTGGAGTCATCGTGGATCAAGTTCTGGCACTCTATCGCTCTCGTCGTTTAGTAGGATTACCACCTTGTGAACCTTCACAACCTCTTCATAAGACGGTTAGACATTCTATGCAACCTATTTTCCATCGAGGTCCCCATACAATTTTTACCATGAGTACTACCTCTGAGACTCTGGAGTTCCCTCCATCCCCGTCATCCAGATTGGGGAGAGGATGCTTTAAAGTTCCTCCTTCATCTACTATATGGATTCTCGGGACTCCGGTTTATACTGACCCTCGTGCGGCTGGTCATTCCCATATGGTACGACTGAATTTTTCAGACTCTACAGCCTTTTATCGAAACTTTGCCTCAGGAAGGTCGAGTATTGAGACACAGTTAGTTCCCTTTAGTTCAGGTCGTTTTACGTGGCATGTCAAATATCACTACTAGTATTTTGTCACTCGTCCTAGGTTCTAGTGCAGATCCTAGTGTTGGACTAGGGAGCACGTCATCCCCTTACATTGCACATCAATTCAGAAGTGGTCATATTCCTCCTTCCACTACAATTGTCGGGAGATTTCCACCTCCTTCGTATGATCTTCACACTCGTGTTCATTCCCATGGGTGTGGTAGTGAATACGTGAACATTGGCTCTACAACTTACTTTTCTTCTTTTGTCCCATCATCCACTACACGGATTCCATCCAATGCATTTCTAACGACAAATCCTCCCTATATCCTATAGTTTGGACTCTTTACTAAGTATTTGCAATTGTTTTTGGAATAATATCATTGTGTAGGGTCCATTTTTTGTGCACTTTCGACGCGTTTTGGCTCGTCCATGCCCATGGCAGGTATAAAATTGAACTGGCATACAAAATATGACCGTTTTCGGCATGCATTTTGCATTATCCCATGACTATGTCACATTAACCATAGGTATGAACTTGCTTATTAATTCCACAGAACCATTACGCTGCTACTACAAGTGTCATTATGTAAGCGATAGAGCTTCCCCGATCATGGGTACCCTAGCTAGATCCTGTTTTTCCATTTGGTGCCCATGCTGAGTGTCCTCCTTAAGTCTAGGAGTCCCTTGTAGTCCCGCCATGCCTTCAAACAGAAAACTCATATTCTTTCTTACCTTTTATGCTGGACATTCCCATAGGGACTACCGTTTTTATCAAGTTGTAAATGCATTGCATGCGTCCACTTACCTTATTGAGCTTAATGTCGACTCCATGCTTCACTTTTATAAGCTATATAGCCCAAGCTTGTCTCAATTCTAGCCATGCAAAGCCTCTCATTTGTCTTTTGTAGCTTGATTATCCCATATTCGAGAGGAAACATTCCCCCGAGTATCCTTATCCTGCATATGCTTCCTTGCATTGAGCCTAGGTATGTTCCGCTGCTTGGAACTAGTTTGCTTTCCCGCAACACTCGTTTCCTATTTTGTGTTACTATAAACACATTTTACTCTTTTACAAGCTTCTTAAAATGAGTTGTGCTCGTTATTCAGAGCTTTCTCCTTCGATTGGTTAAGCTTCCAATCACTATGGAGCCTTTGTTGATGCCTCCTGTGTCACAGAGTTGTCCTAATTTGCACTTTGAGTCTTTGTTGCCTAAGTGTCCCATTTACCTTATGCTCTTGTTCAAAGGACATTCTTTACCTGAGTCGGTCATTCCTCAATTATGTTGACTCTACTTGTCGACCATTCCCAATACATCACAGAGCTATGGTCTTATTTGACACCATGGGCCTACTTTCATCATTGGTAGGTGAACTTGAACTCAACAAATGACACTCCATCATTGGTCGCTAACTAAGTGGTTTCCCTTGTGTTCAACGACAAGAAATCTATTCACACATAGGGGCGTGTGTCGTGTCTTGGATTGCATTAGACCTTATTGTGGTTTCCTCGCCTCTGTCAGTAGTTTTCATCATCGGCTGCTCTTTCATAGGGTCTCTTTCGCATGCTACTTGCGTTTGGTATGCGTGAGAGAAGCACATGGTTATTGGTTTGTGTACATCTTGTTCGTCCAGTTTCTTCCAAATTATCCATCCTTGTTGAGTACCTCGTGTTAGTTGATTGGGGATGCCTTAATGCCCTCCTTCTAATGAATTCCATTCTATCGAATTCAGGTAATTTATTCTGGAATCGAGATCTAGAGTTCATTGAGTGCCTTGAGACTTACAGTCATCACTGGCAGGTTCTCTCACCATCAACAGATTTGGGAATACATCAATGTCCCCTAATCGATGGATTTTTTCAAGTGTTCGACCTCAACACATCTAATCAAATTTCACACTTGATTGAATGCACTCAATAACTTGACTCCCATTTTCATTATCGGTGGGATGTCTCGCATCTGTTAACGATATACATCAATGACCGGTAATCAAACGATGTTTCATCATGTGTGATCTCAACACCATTGTTCACGTGATTGGACATGTACCATCAGGGGTTGTGTAGAAGACCTCAGACTATGGTGGCATTTCATATATGTTACTTCCTTGATCGCGACAGTACTTATGGGATTCCAGTACTCATACCAGAGCAGTGTACTTTGCTATGTAGCAGATGTCTTCATTCATTATGGAGACCATACTCCACTGTGTATTGTACGTGGTTATGACCACTCATGACCTATGTCTATTATGCCTATTCATGGCCATTGTACTAATATGTATCTGGGACTGCTATATATACTCCAGACCTACAGTAATATGTAGAGAGTTATCATTGTATTATGCTGACGAGTGGCTAGTTCTTCCACCTGGTTCTTCACTACTCCACTCCTGAGAGTATTATAATGTATTTCAGCCATCGTGTACCCCTCTGACCTCACACATTAGGGAGAATCTGTTACAGCGTGATTTGCCACACCTCATGCATCATGCCTTGATGGCCTTCCCTTGTCCTTATGTAGACTCACTATACCCCATTTACTCACCATAGCCCTGATGCTCTAGTATAACCCTTTAAAAAACATTTTTGAAGACATGCACAGGTGACTAGTTTACAACTCGCGTATATGTAGCTTACACCATTGTCAACCGTGTACCTTGGGTTTTATGCTCAAAAACAAAAAATATTTGGAGTTTTCCCCATCAAGTAACGAATGCCTTGATCCTTGGCCTTCCATATGTCAGGAAATGCTCCGATTCAATCCTCCATTTCCCATTGGGGGGCTATATATTGAGTTATTGTGAAGCATTAGAGGAGGAGAAACTTGGAGAGTAAAGAGATTATAGAAAAATTTTGCCCCATTGTTATATGCTTGGGTCTACATCACTTTGTCCTTTGAGAAATCCATTTGTGCTCATTTCCCAAGCTTGCTATTGTTTTTGTGAGCTTGCCTTATTGGGGAGGATTGAAGTGATGGAGACCTAGGTGGAGGGATTTGGTTTCTTGGTTCCGACGAGGTGCCGACAGAGGTTGTCATATTGTATCTTTGTTTTACATTAATAGAAATATCCATTTATCATCCAATTTCATGTGCAATTATGAATATTTGTATCTATGGGTGTAATTGCATTATACATGTTTCAATGGAATATGCTAGATTGAACACTAACACATAATATATTGTGCTTGTATATCTCTTTGTTGTTGAGCACAAATTGTAGGGACAAGTTTATGATCGAGTGCTCAATAGTGGTCATCTTCGAACATCCGGTTGAGGTACTGTTCTTATCTCTTAGTGATTAGTTTCTTTTATTTATCTAGCATGCTTGAGAATGGATTTGATTTCTGGTGTCATGCTGTTTGTTGTGGTCCACCCCATGCCATAGGAACATTTTCTCCATAACATTTTCAGACCATGAGTCCCAATTGGGGAGCAATACAGGAGGCATCTCAAAGGTTTGAGACCATTAGTCCCAATTGGGGAGCAATAGTAGGGCTTGTCAGGAGGTCAAGACCATCAATTCCAAATTGGGGGGAGGTTTAGAGCAATGTTATCCAGAGTTGACCAGATTCTGAACCAGTTGACCCCAACAACTAGAACCAGTAAAAAACCAGAAACAAGAACTGGTCAACCAAAATATAGATAAAATATTCAAATTTTGATTATGTATAACACACACACACATCCATCTGAATTCAAATTATTAGACACAAAAATGCAAAGTTTTCTCATGCATTTGGCAAGTGAAGGTGCATATAATCAAAATAGCACACAGTGCAATCCATATCTGGACCAAAATACGTAAACAAAGAATATGATACACTTACCAAGAAACAACTGTTGCATGATAAATTAATAACAACAGATTACCTTATTAATCCAAGCATCAAGCAGATTAAGAAGTACATTTTGATCACTTCTTATCCCTGCCTGTTGAGCCGCTAGTAAAACTGATGGTTCCGTAGTCAGATATGCAAAGTAATTACTGTTTTGAATAATAAGTCTTGCTAAAATTGCCCCTGCATATGCTCCTATAGCTTCTTTGGCAGGATCAATTTCATCCCCACCACTTATGAAGATTATAATAAGTTTCTACCAAAAGACAAGGAAATCTCATCAGGCCATGATGGAAATGGAATATGAACATAAGAATAAGAAATTGCATCATCAGATAAGTCCAAGCATAGAAGTTGATCAAAAGCAAAAGAAAACTTCAACTGTCAGTTCGAATTTTCATTCAAGATAAAACATCCAAGGATGTGGAAAGTATTAATTGGATGCTTACCTGCAATACCAGTGCAAGCAGATGAGGTGCAGCTCCAGGAAAACACTGTAAAAGAAAGAAACATCAAATCATAACAGACTAATTAGATGGAGATTTATAACTGATGCACCAAGTAGGGTATTTAGCACATGCCATTCTTCATAAGGAACTGTAATTGGTGATATACCACAGGAAAACCTGGCAATCACTAGTATAAAAAGACACAAATTCTCAACAATGATATGTCCTTTAACTAAATCAGTTTACCTCAATGATTTTGTAAATTAGGAAATAAAAGAGGGGTACAACGTACAATAATGTAGTGCTGCACAGTATCATTGCAAGCCAAATTAAAGCACACAGAAAACAAGATCCAGCAAGTGTCAATAGAAATAAAACTTTATGTAGACTTCTGCCCAGTAGAGGATATTTTACATCAATTATTTGATATATCCATTAACTCGTCATTTCAACAGCAGGTAAATGATTTCATCTATGTTACACCAAGTTTTGGGGATGAGGGATTGAAGCTTCAGATGGCTGGGAGATACCCCAAATTTTTAGGGGATTGAAGGATGGGAGTGGAAAATGATTTATAAAACAAACAATAAAAAATAGAATTTGGGAGTCGAATGGGGAATTAAATATGTAATGATGCTTAAAACAATGACACAAAGTAATAAATCTGTAAACTTAAAATATAATCAATAGTCATATTGAACTATTCTACATGAAACATATACCAATATCATTCATGATTCAGAATCCACATACATATATTGATCTTCTGATTGATAATAAATTGAGTATACATATAGTCGAAAATGAAAAATGAAAAATGAATATAGAATACTCATTGCTTATGTTCGATAATGTTAAGGCTAATACATGTATTAAGTTTAAACAACTATGTAGTATGGCTATGCATTATCAGGGGTCGGATTCGTCATACAACTTATGTACAACTCTCCCAAGAAACTTAACATCTGATAATAATCTTATTGACCATCAACTTCATGGTAAGGACTTAGAAACCGCATCAATAATGCAAAAAAGGTTAAACAAACATTTGACGTCCCTACTAGAGCTCAATGTTTGCTCCAACAATATATACATGGAGTTTTTACCTTGGAATGCGGTATGCATCCAACTAGCACTTGAGTTCCAAAGTCCAAAGAGTGAGTGCAAGCCAAATCATAACTCAAGAGGGAAGCCAATGTCACCACACAACTCTCTTCTCACTTTAGACCAGATCTCCTCTAGTACAAGGGGTGTGTCCCCAAGATAAGATTGCTAAAGCTAGGAAAAGGAGGATCAAGGTGAAGTCAAATGTTAGCTGAAGCAAAACGTAAGGTTGTAGCATATTAAAATAAGGTGATGGAGAACCAAGATTATTGCCTATCAAGATTGGGCAAATGCATTCAATAAGAGAGTCAAGAGGGGCAGAAATAAATGAGTGAGGACGACAAGAAGTGTTGTTTTGGTATGCAACATCTGACCTACGAATGACAAATGATTATGCCTGAAATGAATAGTTGTGACCCTCACAAGGTGGTCTACTTAATACTTAGGCACATGCTAGGAAAATAAAGTGTGATTTTATTCCTACTTAAAAAGACCATGAAACCTTTCTATGAAATGATATACCACAATCCTACAAACTTAGAAGTTAAAAAAGCAAGAAGAATAAATTGAATAACCTAATTTAAGCCTTCCTCCTTAACAGCTGGCTGACCTACTTGAGGTCTTTATTGCAGCATAATTCTTTATGCAATTTCCAGCAACATACATTCATCAATATGAAAGAAGATGGAAGGCACACTTTCAAGGGAAACCCTTACAAACACATTCACCTTCAAAAGATATTCAATTAGGTTCAAGAGAGTAGTTCTCCTACAAATCCAACCATAACAAATGAAGGAGAGAGCCATTCTTTAAACATTGTGAGTTGTTTCTCTCTTACATCAACATAACATAAGATAAGATAATTTTACTAATGTCCAACAAATGACCACAAAAGTAGGTCAATGGGACTGTGTGCTACTATGATGTCAATACAAAGTGGGAGCACTAAGGTGGCTCTTATAAAAAGAAAAACAATGAGTTGCTTTTTTAGATCCATGTTTTTCTCCAAGGATAACAATACAGTAATGCTCTCACATAACCAATTCCATGAGACAAGTCAAACAAATGATGAAATAATAAGAGTGGTTATGTCATGCAACTTCTCCAAGGTGGTAGACCACATCAATAAGCTCCAAGAAATAATAAAGAAATACCTCTAATGGATTATGGAACACCCTCCAAGATATCAGAAAGAAAATGATGCAGTAATCCTCCAATGGTTTGCCCTCCTAGAAAGGTGATAAGCCAAGCCAAGAATAGAACAAAAAATGTCTATGTTTTTACCAAGTAAAACTCTCCATCAAACGATAAAATAAGGCTTCCAATGGTGCAACCTACTAGAACCCTCCAAAAATAGCAAGTAGCCTCCTTAATCCATGTGCAAACAACCTCCAATGTGAAGCACTCCACCCAACTCCTCAATAAGTGTGCAAGAAATAATCTAAGAGGGACATGTGGATCATTAAGGTCAGATGTCCTATCAACAAACCATGAAGAATATGCAGACGGGTTGGGTGCTAGAATGTATCAATATAACCATCAAAACCAAAGTTGCAGGATAGAATCCCCCTCTCCTTCATGTTTCTCTCCCAAGTTGTGCTGCATGTTGGGAAGAGGGTAGTTGTCTTTTAATGACGCTCGATTAAGATTTCGGAAATCCACACAAATTCTGATTTCTCCATTTTTTTTTCGAACAATCACTGGATTTGAAATCCAAGTAAATGTATTGTCAGTTGTTGACCACCTAACCAACTAGGTGGGCAACCATGTACCACGCACTTGTACCATATACCATGAAGATGATCAAGATGTACTTGACAAAGTTTTTTCAAGCAGAGCAGTTTTTTCCTCTTTCTCCACTTAACTTTTCTCCATGAAATTTCCGCACCCTTGTGGGGGATTTTGTAATGTTATGTCAGCAAGAGGGTCAAATTTTGTAGAACTTCGATACCTAGGACATTATCATTAGGGAAGTCTTTTCATCATCTATTTTTTCCCTTGGATAATTAAAATTCATTCTTAGTGATTTTAATTATCTAAGTTTTTCACTCAAAAATTCCTCCAAAGTGGTGAAAGGTGTTCAAATGATCGAGTCCATGCGGTAATTAAGGTCTAAGAATGTTGTATATTGCCATGCTAGACTTATCCAGAGTCTTGCAGAATTTCATTAAGTTTTTTTGAGGTTTTTTAATTTTTGGTAATTAAAAAAAGTGTCTCGGCATAAATAAAGTTGTAATGTAAAGAGGGATAAGTGGCATCTAATGCCAATAAATAGGGATATAGGTAGTCAAAATAAAAGGCATGAAACCCCCTACACCCTTGGGCCAAGTTTGAAGTCATTTGGACAAGTTCTGCTAAGGTTTTGGGCATTTTTTCCTAAGTCAATAAAAAAAACAGGAAAATTGGCTATTAATTAGAAAGTCACTTAGAGGGTGGAAATATCATTTCCTAAAGTCAAGTTATGTTCCTAAGGTGACATTAGAGGAAAAAAGGGCCCCCCCATGCAAGTGTTTTTTAAGTTTGAAGTTGCCCTCTCTAGAAAGTGTGCCCCCCTTTTTATGCGTCGTTCTCTCACTTATGTGACAAGTGGCAAACATGCAAATGGGGTCTCCTTTCACCCTTTTCCTATTCAAGGAGGCTTCCCCTCCTCATTTGGGTTACAATCCTTCATGCTCTCATGCTCTTTCCCTCTCTTGCTGCCTTTGTGCTCCCATTTTTGTGAGCTTTTGGAATTTTAAGTCATTTGGGTATCTCAATAAAAATCTTTGGAGGAAAGTTGGTGTGTCTTGGTGTTCATGGTGGTTTGCTTCTAAGCCTCATAATTGCTCAAGTGGTTGGAGGCCAAAGAGGCAAATTTCTTTGCCTTGATAAGATCTAGTCATTTTAGTTAGATTTCATGAGTTTTCAAATTTGCTATTAAGAAGTTCATATATTCTTGTTACAATCATGTGATTTCTTGATACATCTTTTGGAACTCACTTCTTTCTAGTTTGTGTAGCAAAAATCTTTAAAGTTGCAGGTTGTTAAGATTGGAGAGTGAAATTCTAGGGTTCGATGCCCCACTTCTTCAAGTTGAAGAACAAAGAGCACTCATTCCTGACTTATTTTCTCATAAAATTTCTGCATTTAATTTTTCTTTATTTGCACTATTAGACTTGTTTAAATCCTCAATTTCACAAATCATTTGAAACAATTTACTCTACAATTTTTATTTAAAACTTTGTTCAAATTTTCATACTTGAATGCAAGGTGTTCCAAAGTGATTTTGGACATCTTTCATTGTTTTATGCTTGCTGTTTTTTGCAGCCTTTTAGCAGCATAAAGATAAACTCTGCCAAAATTTGGGCAGAAATTTGTGTAAAGGACTCCCAAGAGCCACCCCTTCAAAATCCATCGCCTAAAGTGTCAAAATCTATTCTTTCTTCTTTCTTTGTCACTAAAATCTATAGTAGAATTTTATTTATTATTGTAAGGGCCAAGAGACTCTGTGGGCCCATCTTCCATTCCTTTCAAGTTTCATTGCATGCAAACGAGGTTGGGTTTGCCCACCCTTGCATTACAAGTGAAGAAAGGCTAGATTTAGTTACTTAGCTTTATTTTTAGTCTTTCATTTACTTTCATTGCTTGCACAATTTCTTCACTAGAAAGGAAGTTGTGTGGCTAGGTTTAATCTTCATTTTCTTAAAAGTTTTACCATACATTGCTAGCAAAGGAAGTTTGGATTCCCCACCCTTGCATAGCAATCGAAGAAGGGCTAGAATAATTTGTTTTCGTTTCTTCAAGTTTATTTTTGCCCCACACTTTCAATTCAGAAAGTGGGTTGTGAGGCTAGCGTTAGTTTGTTATTTATCTTGTTGGCTAGTATAGTTACATTTCTTTAAATTTATTTTATTATTTATTTCGAAATTAAATAAACATTGCCCCAATCTTCACCCCATATTCACTCCCCTTGCTGGTTGGTCCAACCTTGAGTGACAAGAAAGGGAGAAGATTTGAGTTGGCTAGTGTTGCTGCCTTTCACACACCTAGGGGGAAACATGGCAGAAATCTTCAAGCCACTTGGTGTGTCCTTGGGGGCAAGTCTCGAGTCAAGGTTGTCACCTTGTTCTTGACTCCTCCGTTTAGGCAAACTCCTAACGAAGCCAAGGGGGCTAGACCCTACAAGTTACTAAGGCTGGTTACTTAGATGATGATGGTATTAAATGAGTAAGTTTTTTAGGAATTTTGATTTAACAATTGTAAACAACAAATAACATGATGAGACAATCACAAATAAGCACGATATGGCACCCAATCACATATAGATTGAAAGAAATAAACAGTTGACCAATGCCTTTAAATGGAGTCGAAAGTAATTAAGAGTGCTTGCAAGTGCTGGAGTGAATGTTGTGCAATTGTATCTTGGTACGTTTTAAATTAATGTGAAAAGATGAGTGAATTAAATTAGGCGGGGGGGCTCCCGATATACCCAGGGGGTACTTGGAGTATGTCCAAAAGTAACAACAGCTATGGCTACCCACAAGGAATGTGTGGGCTGAATGGAGTCTCTGAGACTGTGTTCATAATACACCAACTAGGATGTAATAGAGATCGACGCCTTGAGGTCACTGTCCAGTAGTTCCCACTTCCTATGGGTATTTTGCCACCGTTTACGGTTTAATCGAGGTGTTGGATTTTCGCCTGCGGTGGTTAATTGGGAAACTGAATCCTAATTATTCTAGTCACTCACGTTGCTTTTGATGCAACTTGATTGATCAGACGAACCGCAGCCAAGTGCAGAGCATACACACCGGAGTCTTGTCAATTTTAGTAAATTTTAAGAGTGTTCTTTTAAAAAAAAAGACCCTCCAGGAATCTCTTTCAGTCCAAGTGGACCTCAATCGAGAAATCAAGGAAGGGTTAAGTTTACTGCTTGCATGTGAAAAGTAACAATGAAAAAACACACACAACAGGTTTTCTAATTAATTCTACCACGATACTCTTTCACCTTTCGGTTCAATCGAGGATTCATGGGGTAAGTATTAGTATTACTTTGATTTCAAAATATGGAATAATGAAAAATATGATCAAAGTATACAATCCTGCATGACAAGACTAAGCTAGAGAAAAAATGGGAAAAAAAAAACAAAAAGATGAAACAAACGCGGATCCCCCCTGGGGGGATGGGGAGTGGGCTCGAAAGAGCCTACTCGAAGTGATTCTTTTTTATTATTAAGGGTTACAATATTAGCAAAATAATTTGCACTTTGGTCCTTGTTATCTGGGATCCAAAGGCTTACAACAAGCTTAAAAAGAAGCAAAGCGGCGGGGGAAGCCTCTGAGAAGCTCCGGTTCGCCCAATAGTCGGAAAACAGGCAGAGTCTCCTTCTCTTTTTTGTTAAACCTGCTAAAAAACAATGAGCAATTAAAATCAAATGTGCCCAAAAGCACTTTAAAAGTGTTTTGGGTCACCACACTAATTACCGGAAAGAGACTAAGTTAAAAATTGTTAAAAAGCGCTAATTTAGTTTTGCAAAAAAAGGAACCAAGAAAAGCAAGCTTTCCTTGGGATCTTGGCTTGCTGTTTTGGAAGCCAATAAGATATGCACTTTTCTTGCAGAATTTAAAACTTTAAAGAACGAAAAAAAGTGAAACTACCTTATGAGCAAGCTACAAATTTCCTTTATAATGCTTGCAAAAGAGGGTAATTTGAACTACATCTCTTCAAATATAACTTTGCATGCAAAATAGAACTGAGATCTAAACTTAGGAAATGATCTTACTAACTAGATCTATATATGATTTTCTTAATGAGATAGATCTAAGCGATAAGATTCTTAAATGGTAACCAATTTGAAGAAAATTTAAATTTTGAAGGAGGAAGAGGAAAAGAGAAGTGCTTGTTGCTGAAATAGATCTGCAAAAGAAACTTCTCAGTGAAGCACCGAGGGGGACAATCTTGGCAATCTTTATTGGAAAACCAGTGGAATCAAACTTGAACCACAACTCTTCCAATCACGACAAACCTGCAAGCTAAACAACAAATCCTACAAACAAAACCATTAAATCTGAAGGTACATATGAGAAATAGATGACATAGCATGAAAATAATCTTATTTAGCATGCAAATATTAGCTCATTCAAACATATGTAACAAAATAGGAGTAAGTAAACTTACTTACAATGATCTATTCCTATGATTCCAATAATCATTCAGGAAGACAATAGTTTAATGCAAAAAATGAAAAAATAACAGTTCACCTCAAAAGCAGCATGATAATGATGTTCCACACATGAAAAGTACTCCACAATTTAGCCTCCAAAGCTTCTCTTTTATTTCAACAAAAAGAATGATCAATACAATATTACACAATAGCAAGCCTTTCTTCCCAGCTCTAACTAGCTTCAAGAAGGGAATGGCAGCTTCAATTTATAGCCAGACTAGCCAAGAGGGGCGCATGCCTGGCTGAAGGAGAGACTGCAGCTGATGGAGAGTTAAGCCGAGCCTGATCTGATGATGAACTGAGTCTAACTGGACTGGAACTGCAAATGGGAGTGACACCTCACTCAGTGAACTAACCCATCTATCAAACCACTGCCAGATTGATCCACACGTGTGGAGGAGAGAGTAAGGAGGGCGCAACCACCAAATCTGCATGAGCCAGTTAAGCTCCTCTTCAACCCTGATCAATGCCTTCAGTCAAGGAATGACAACTCCGAGTCAATATGAAGTCGATGAGACCGATTTCAATCAAATCAAAGCAAATTCCATTGATTTAGGATTTTGGATTTGCTCCACTATTTAATTAATTTTTAATTAAATTAATTAATATTTGAGTTTTTTTGGATTTTCTTACTTGAGTGATGGAAAAATCACTCAAAGCTTAGGAAAAGTGGGTTTATGGGTTTACCGGGTGCTCCGAGTTAGAAAATGAGCACCCCATGACTGAAACTGACCTTTAATACCACTTTTATTAGAAGACCAATTTTTTCAATTAGACTACTAAAAAATAGCCTAAGTTTTGTGGAAAAATTAAAATGAAAAATAAAATTAAACAAAACCTAGGGTGACTTAGCACATGTTCATATGACTCGACCATAATGCCTAGCATGTTTATACAATGACACACAGACTCTAATAACCTCAAGAGGCCTAAATGTCAAGCCGACCACCCCAACTTTAGAGGTATTGAGTGAAAAACTCAGAAATTATCAGTCGTTTATTCAACAACCAATAATAACCAAGGGAAAAAACACTCTCGGCTGATCGAATTGACAAATACAGTCCAAGAGACCGAGTCTTTTACAGACACTACCATGCTAGAACATTTTATTACAACTCCCCCAAGGACGTATGAACATGTGGTAAATAAAAAAAAAACTTCCCAGAAGCAATTTTGAAGGTCTTCTGAAGTCTGAACAAATCATCTTTGTCTGGTTTACCAGGCTCACTTGATAACATCGACTAAGTACAACTTAGGTGGTAACATCTAGATTAATAGGCACCCAACTTTTATCTTGATAAGAAATTGAGAAAAGAAAGGTTGACCTATGGAGCTAGAGGGATAGAGGTTGTTGGGAGCCTCGTGGCACTTAGTGTCCTCCTGTTGAGAACCCGACAATCTTTGGAACTGACTTGTTGAACTAGAAGGGAACCTTGTGTTCTCTTGTTGAGCACCCAACAATTTCTCTCAAATCAAAAGAGATAAGTGTTTGGGGTAGACACACCGGTTAGATTTTCCTTTTCTTTCCATAAACATTAATCCCCTAAGCTAAAGTGAGACCTAAAATTAACTAAAAATTTAGAAGACCACTTGCGAAACACTACAATCACTTGTTTCTTTTTGCATTTAATTTGCAAAGCATTTTTACTTCAAGCTCTTCATTTGATTCAGTTTATTTACAAGCAAGTTCATATTCGTTGTGTAATTTTGCAGAAAGTTCCTTTCAATAATCTGAATGGGAATATCGATTACTTTTGGAATGTGAATTGGTTAATTTTACTAGTATATTTGGTGATTCTATTTTCTTGGTTATCAAGTACATTTTCTTAAATCTGTGACTCCATAGCCCAAATATATTAGGCATTGGTTTAGTGATTAATTTACTTGTAACTTTATTTGGTTACATTTCAAAACAAGGTTTGCTTGTCATACAACATTTTGCATATTTGTATGATTGCTTGTCATTAAACTCAAATAAGCTTAATTAAGTTGCAACTCCTATAATAGAACATTTAAAAACTTTGTAAATAGGGACCACCCCCCTAGACCTTTGGGAGTTGGGTCTAAATGGAGGAGTTAGGAATCGAGGCGACAATGGGTTCTAAACTCATAGTTTCCCCTCAAGAACACGCCTAGCAGTTGGGAGATTTTCTATGGTGAAGTGTGTTTTAGGAAGCAACACCGGTTTAATAATTTCAATTGCAAGCATCTTTTCGAGCTCCTTCTTGATTAAGGGGGCAAGCTTTGAAGTCATCATAAAACTATGTGAACCCCTCTTTATATTTGCAGATCAAAGTCTCAATAGCTCTTATTTCCTCATTGGAAGTATTTTTCCTAGTCTTAATTATCTTGGGACTTGCACTTGACCCAATTTTTATCTCTATAGCTTCATCAACAACTTCAACTTGTTTTCCCTTATATGCATCAAGCCAATTGAGATTCTTTCTAAAGGATATGTTATTTCAGAAATTTCAGTATCTGGGAGCTATGTTGCGTGGGAGCTCTCCCCACCCCCTCGCTCCCGCTCCCGAAGCTCGCTCCCAAAACATTCCCAGTTTTGGGAACACGCTCTCAAGGCGCTTGCTTCCTTTCCTATACTAAACACTCCTATACTAGGTTGATCATTTAATGACAATGTTATGGTACCTCCCTTCTTTGCCAAACTCCTACAAAAGTTTTTGTGGTTGATCATTTGATGATAATGTTATAAGTTATAACTACTAGATGATTGATGTTATATGGTTTAATCCGTGTATTCTATAGCTAATTCAACATCCTACATGTTTTTTAGATATAAATCCATCAAAATATATTAAAATATATACTATACAAAAAACGCTCCCAAAACGGGAGCTTTTGAAAATTTTGCTTTTCGCTCTGCTCCCGCTCCCTGCTCCCAACAACATAGTCTAGGAGATCTCTATGATAAATTTCATCTTTCCAATTGTTTCCTGCTAATTTGTAATTAGTTGGATTTCAAGTGAGCCGGCAAAGATATAACAAGCATACTTGTTCATAATGAAAGTTCAGAAGTCATTTCAAGCCTTCTACGCCCCATTTATATTTTCCCGTAAGTAATAAATGTAATAAAATCCATAGAATGATGAAATAATGTAACAAACTTGGCTTTGCTAATACATAGACATCAATCCGACTAGCTTAGAGTGTGTTTTCCTGGTTAATTATAGGTTGTTGATAAACACCTTATAATTTTTGAGTTTTACACTCAACCTCCAAAGCTAGGGTGGTCGTCTTGGTGGTTAGGCCTTAAGAGGTTATTAAAGTCTAAGTGTCAATGTATATTACCATGCTAGGAATTATTTTAGATTCATATGAACATGTGCTAAGTCTTGCCTAGGTTTATTTGATTTTTCGCTAATAAAAAAATTTCATGTAAAACAGGTCAATTTTTTAATATTTTAATTGTAAAAATGTAAAAGGTGATAATAGTAAGATGAGACTAATTACTAGTCACTCTAATCCCTTTCTGATTGTCCCATCGTTCCATCCAAAGTCCTGTAGCATTCACAAGAGCATACAAGGACTAAAGCCTTGTTAATTTTAAGAATTTTATGTCAAACATGTGTTGTTAAAAATCATAGTATTGATACTCTCATTTCCGGGAACACGGTCGGATTTGTTAATTTTAAAAGCAAATAAAAAACAAAACTAAGCTAAGAAAAAAAAGAAGTTACTCTAGAAAAATTCAGCCAACAATAAGAGACAACACAGTTCCCTCGTGGGGGGATGGGGCATGAGTGCTTGGTTGTTCACTCTCTTCTTTTCTTTATGTTGGTTGAATTTGGATATATACTATATAGCTATATGAGGCTACAAGTACAATGTATCAAACTATGAACAATGAACATATTAACATAGAAATAAAAGTAAAACATGAGCTCAGACTAATTGTCATCCTCATCTTCATAGTCTTCCTTAAAAATAGAACAAGAAACACGCTCAACAACAAAATGTAAAGTGGAAGAAGTATTTCCAATTCCACTTCTAGGTTCCTCAATACCTAGTGTAGCAAGAGAGAGGCCCAAGTCAGTAAATTCTGGCTCAACATCCCAGTCTGCACAAGGCCCACTACTATATTTTGGGCCTTGAGTGCTCCAGTCGCTTGTGTGAGGAAAGAATGAAGTGATGTTCTCCTTTATAACTTTCTTCAATCTAATTAGAACCGTCTGGAATTAAATTTATTTTAAAATTTTATGTATTAACCGTTAATTACTTAAATTCGTGGGCAAAAAGAGACTTTACTGGTCAGTTTTTTAAGTGACAAGCTTTTATTTGATGGGAAACGCATCGTACATGAGAGGAAATGTGTTTCCATTTGTACGGACGAGTTTCTCGTACAAGAAATGTGTTTCTCTCATGTACGAGTTTCTCATATAGAAAAGCTATAAGGGAGAACATTGTTATCACCAACCTTGTAGTTTCCTGTTTGAGGTGGTTCCAGGATGGATGATAGAAGGGCAAGCAACTAAGGGGTGGAACCAAGACTGCCTAGACTCCCAAATGGATGGTTGTCACGCCAATCAAGGCAGCCTTCACTTTATGTTATCTAAGTTCAAGACAACAACGATGGAGACCCAGATCTACTCTTGACAGGAGAGATCAGACCTAGACACCAGAACAGATCAAATGTGGCTTTGAGGTACGTAAGGTGTAAGGTAAATGGAAACCCTAGCTCTAGGGTTTAGCTACTAGCAACAGATGGAGATGACCAATGTCTTGGGAAACATAACTGTGATAGGGTGAGCAAGGACAGAGTTGGGATTGTCTAGTACCAAGAGACAGACTCAGTGAAAGATAGGTAACTTGAGTTATCAATGAATGTTGGTCAAAGAGAACGGGAGTGAGGTCAATTTAGGGCTAGCGCTAGAGATAGGAGATCAGTGCCTTTCATGCATTGGGCAATGGAGTCATCATCAGCACAACGTTTCAGTGAACCCACCTGGGATATACCTTGATCTATGGACCTAGAAAAGGATTTCGCCCAGAAGATTCAGGTTACAAGATAATCAACAAAAGGAGGGCTAGCGCTAGGGTTTGGAGAGGCAGATCTGCAGATCTAGAGCCACCAGGAGACTATCAGCTCAGCGTTGGAGGGGAAATGAGATCAGGATGGCCCGATCTACAAACCCAAGTCAAAAAATTGCAGCAAAAATCAGATCTAGAAAAGTCAAAATCTGATGAGGGGGGTTAGGAGGCTAAAAGTCAGCTTTTCAGATCTAGGGCAACATGGCAGGAACTAGCTCAGCGTTGGGGGTGTTCTGGAGTGCTCAAGCCCTAATCTATCCACCTGGCCTGTCAGATTTCAGAAAAAGTAAACTCCGGAAAAGTCCAATTTTCAATGAAGGCACTAGGGCTGTTTCAGTCTAAACCTTAGATCTAGGTCAAACTGCCATGAATCTGGACAACGTTGAGGGTAATTTGGACTGTGTGGGACCCGATCTATCAGTCTATGAAGTAAAAAATCAGAAAAAAAGTCAAAACCCTAGCAAGTCAAATTTTCAGTGTGGGGTTATGCAGTTTTCAGGCTAAAAATCAGATCTAGGTCCAACCAGCAGGAATTTGACCAACGTTGCAGTAGATTCAGTGAAGGGAAGGCCCGATCTATG
The DNA here is from genome assembly GCA_001517045.1 of Pseudotsuga menziesii. Lineage (NCBI taxonomy): Eukaryota > Viridiplantae > Streptophyta > Pinopsida > Pinales > Pinaceae > Pseudotsuga > Pseudotsuga menziesii. The sequence continues at coordinate 506,260 of LPNX011174346.1, read as the reverse complement.
AAACCCAGAAATGGTTTTGCCAAAGATCGGACGGTTCCCAAATTTATTACTTTTTAGGGTTTTTAGTATTTTAGGAGTTTTCAAAAAAATGGAAGAAAAAGCAGGTACAATGGATTCAGATCTGTTAAAGAGAAGAGAGTTACCTATTGGATCATACCTAGAAATGCTTGTAGAAGTTTTAACAATGATAATCTTTGCTATCCCGATCAATTCTGGAAGATCTAAGTGATTTCTATGACAGATGTAAGCTGCCACCAATGCGCCCCCTACCCTGCATGAACAAACGTCAACAATATTAGATTTGTTAAGACAAGATAAAGAAACCAAATGCTATGGGAAAGTAAAAAGAAGTAATCATAGATTACAATGAAACTAATGAAAACCCCCTGATCCAAGACGAAGATGACCGAGCAAGTTGAGGTCCCCCTGCAAAAACGCTCCAGCCAAAACGCCCTCTTGTAAACAAGACAATGAGAGCAGAAAAATATAGATCTCACATGAATTTCCACAATGCTAGGAAGCGAAAGACTATCCAATCACCATTTGAGAACATTAGATGCAAAGCAGATCCAGAAAATATCCACGGAAAAATCTTTCTATTATTCAGATCCAAGAGCCAAAGACCCTTTACAAATGAGAAGCTCTCTCCTTTAAATAAAAATGAGAGAACCACAATCATAACCACTTTTAAAACGAGTGGCTAAGATTAAAAGATAAAATATTATAATCAATGGTTGAGATGAGCTCAACATACAACACATGGATCAATATAACCATAAAGTACCAAAGTGGACTAAATCATCCATCAAGAGGGTACCCCACTCAACAAGAAATAAATGAAGCACATGGTGGGTCCATGGAGTGTTAACTAACTCCCTATGGGTGCTCCATGGCACAATAAAATAATATATTATTTTAATTCTTTGACTTTGTGCCTCCTTGAGGAAAACGTGAGCCTCCCAAAAGCTCCAGAAAATAATATAAAAATGCCCAAAAAATAGGTGCAAGCCCAATCAGGTGCTGCAACTGCTGGAGAAGGTGCAGAGGACATCACTCTCATCATCATGAATCATCCCATGTCATTTCCTTGCCTCAGTAACCCAAATCGATTTCTTCAATAGCCATTTAATCATTTTTAAATCTGCCTCGAGAAACGTGAACCCACCAAAACAGCCTCCTATGGTGCCTGCGTTGTCAAACTGAGCCAACCAAGCTCTCTGGGATGGGGTACTATTGTACAAACAAGTGGTTGCACCCCTATGTTCCATACAACGCCCTGGGAGATCCAAATAAAACATCTCCCTGCTCAAACATATCAACCTGTGAAGAAAAACTGCATCAGAAAGGTAGAATGAGCCTGATCATATCTGCAAGTGCCCGAAACTGGAAATAAACTGTCTCAATAGAATCAGAGAGTCCAAATCCCTCTAAGGTGTATACTGATACCCCTCACAGATCTCTATCTGATCATCAACCATATCCAATAAACAATATAACCATCTGTAAATGATCAGACACCAATAATAACTCAGACTATCATCCATCTGCTGCAAGTGTTAAAAGGTTAAGACATGCTCTACAACTCATTCAAGCAACAATCACAACAAGTAGCAGTCATTTCACTGGCGGTACATCAACCAATACATATATAAGGCTTTATTTATTATTACTCAGACTAGACTTTCAGGACTATACTCACTTCATAGTTGTAGCCAATTTGCTAGTGAAGGGTGATGGATGAAATTAATGAGGCTAAGGCAAAGGATGACTTCCTACTTAACATCATGACAATTTGGATATGGAAAGGAAATATTCACTATAACCAATGTCAGACAAACAACAACACAAGGAATGGCAGTGCCTCACAAATGGTTGAGTTGTTTAGAGAGTGCTTATTCAACTTATGCATCATGTCTACATCAAGTTAGATCCAAGTTCATTAGGACCATCAATTTTATTTCCATGGCCCTTTTGGCCTATATGACCCTCTGGGACTTCACCAGTGCTTAAAAGCACAGCTAATCGCAGCTTTCATCGGAGACATATTTATATTTATAAGGTCAGCAATATTTGGATATAGCATATTTTTAACCATTGCTTTTTTGGACCTTTTCTTATACCCTTCAAGGGGTATTTTAGCATTTCATTGCTCTTGCCCTTTTTCACATATGTTAAGAAACACAGTTTTAGCATTTTCATTTTCTATGGGCGTAGATATAATATTTCCAATGCAGGTAGTACATGAGCTTTCAGTTTTAGCCAACAACATCTCAATCGACCAGGGGGAGTTCTGCACAGTGCCAAACATCGGGACAACCGACCAGAATGATTTAGGCATACAATCCAACTCACCAAAGGCAAGTTCTATCACCAACTCAGAGCCGAGACACAATATAAATGAGGAGGTTTGTCCAACAAAGGTTCTAGCGGGGGAAAAGGTCCTCCATGCCATAAGTTAAGAAGTCAGTCAGGTTGAAAACAAAACTGGAAGGTAATGGATGGGTGAAGACAATGAATGATGGAGCCAACACTAGCAAGCCAAAACAATGGTGGGAATGACTACCTCTACTCTCCCTAAGGAGGGTAAAACCAATGAGTATAGATCAGGAACTTCCAAGTCTAAGTAGGGACATCAATACATAGTACAAAATACATCCAAGTCCATATAATTATGACCACCAGATCATGATACCACAAGTTAATACATGTCACAAAAATCAGTATAAGAGCAATGATAACCATAACACAATATAAAAAGCTGAGCCATAATCATGCAATATAATCCATCTGAAACATCATCTGTCCAATGAGAAAGCACTGATATAAAACTGGGCATCAATAACTGCTCTGTAATGACTAAATGGCTACTTCAGTCCTCAAATCTGAGTGTCCTGAGACTCAGTCCTAACATGGGAGAGTACAATAGTCCACTAATACAATAATGATCCATCAAAACTGCTCATCTCAGCATCTCATATGTAAGAGATCTGGCTGAAAAATGTACTGTGTCTGAAAAATAGAATATGGTAGCTTGGCTACTATATATGTGATAACAAACATCACTTCATTCGCTCCTCACACAAGCGACTTGAGCACTCAAGGCCCAAAATATAGTAGTGGGCCTTGTGCAGATTGGGATGTCGAGCCAGAATTTACTGACTTGGGCCTCTCTCTTGCTACACTGGGTATTGAGGAACCTAGAAGTGGAATTGGAAATACTTCTTCCACTTTACATTTTGTTGTTGAGCATGTTTCTTGTTCTATTTTTAAGGAAGACTATGAAGATGAGGATGACAATTAGTCTGAGCTCATGTTTTACTTTTATTTCTATGTTAGTATGTTCATTGTTCATAGTTTGATACATTTTACAAAGGTTGTTTTACTAATTTCTTGAATGAAATGATCTAGACTTGTGTCCATGAGTAAAATGTAATGTTACATGCATGGTTTAAATTTTATATGTAGCATTTATCATTTATCATTGGCAACGTTGATTGCAGCTAAATGTAATTAATAATTTATGGTTTATGTTTTATAATAATTTTGCTCTTGCTCATATATATATATATATATATATATATATAAAATTTTTTTTTTTTTCTGGAGAAAAAAATCCTTTATTCATAGAGTAACATGGACTGCTCGTAAGAGCTTACATTACTGCACCTAAGTGCTCATTAAGAAGAGTGCTTATAGCATCTTTGTGTACAATAGCTTGTTCATGATTCATACAGAAAAACACCATCATCTTTCAAAGTTTTGAACCTTCAGTCTTCAGCATAACAAACATAAAGACAATGTTCCCTCAAAACAACCGAGGCTCCAAATCTCTGTAGCCTGTCATCTACCAGCCTCCTGATCACTGTTGATACTGTGACTTTTGTTCCTTTTTTATAATGGAGAAAAAAACGAGTGATTTATGAACCTGTTGCAATCTCTCTTTCTATTCTTGCTGACTAAATAGCTAATGCTTGTTTAGACAAGGTATCGGTCTCCATGTTGTATTCCCTGTAGATATGTTTGAAATGGACTTCTTCAAAGCTGGGTTGAAGAGCTCTTATTGCTCCTAGTAGATTTTGAAGATGAGGAGCTCTTATGTCATTCTTACATGTTGCCCAGTCTATTACTGTTTTTGAATCCCTATAAATATGCACTCTCTTGAGTTGTTTGTCATTTGCTATCTTCATTGTGGCCCATAGAGCAGATAGTTCAGCTTTGCTATTTGTTGCTCTTCCCAAACCATATATATATATATATATATATATATATATATATATATATATATCACGTTTCCTCGTTTCCAAAATTTGGGGGGATTGCGTTTCCAACGTTTCTCCATTTTCCCGTTTCGTGCAACCTAGTTTTTAACCATTTTTGTGCAAGGATTTCCAAGTTTGCAGGTGATCTCACTTGAAGAAGGGGTTGAGCTTGTTTGCATCCTCCTCATCTTCAATTTATTCTAAAAGACATAGTCCCTCAGTGTTCCACCAAAGCAGACTCCACAGCCCAAAGTTCCCAAGCTTACCAATTACCAATTCCTCCGTGAACTCTAATGTTGAAGCTGCAACTGCAAGTCTATCTGCCTCACTATTTTCTATGCAAGAAATTGCTATAAGGCCTAATGCATTGAAATATTCCATGATGGCCCAAACTGTATTTCATTACTTTTTAAGCCTTTCACTTTTACAAGCAAATTTTTTCTTGACTTGGGAAATAATTAGATCTGAATCACCTTTGATACTTAACACCATGATACCCATATCTTTAACAATCTCAAGTCCTAAGACTAGTGCTTCATACTCCGCCACATTATGGGAAGCATTATATTCAAGTCTGTAAGCAAAATTGAATTTCTTTTTTAAAGGTGAAGTTAGGACTACATCGGCTCCTTTTCCAGTTTTGGGAAAGGCTCCATCAAAACTCATTCTCCATAGCTCATCAAACTACTCATCATTAGCCTTTTCTCTGATGGGTATAAGATAATTGGCATAGATAGCATGATTTCCCGGGTTATCTGTTTCACAAATATACTCATTATCTGGCTCATCGGGATCTTCTACATGATACTTTCTTTCCTTGTCTCTATATAACTTGACATCTGCATCTTCAGAAGCAAGAATCATGGCATAAGTCCAGTCCATTTGAATAGATCCTCCTAGAGAGGCAGCCCATTTTCTTGATAACAACATTCCCCATCTATCAGGAACATCTATGACCACTATGTCCATGGTTACACCTATGTCAAGGTACATTGCTAGTTTGACTGGAAAATTTACAATTATACCCACAACATCAATTTCTCTTGAATCCATGGCACATACATTCTGGTATGGCCTTGAAATAGTTAAGCCCATTTGTTCCATGACTTTTCTAGTCATGATGTTTGATGCGCACCTGAATCAAGCATGCAATTGTGCGGTAATTTGTTCCTTGGAATCAAATAAATGTAGAAGGTAGGATGATCTTCTTTATTAGGATCCCTACTATGCAAGATGATGGGGACATCTTCATTGAAGTTACTTAGTTTTTTGGATAAATCTTCTTTAGGTTTATCCTTTTCATTTTCTTTTGAGTTGACCAGTTTCTCTTTAGGTTTATCAGTAGTTGTTTCCTCAGATTTTTCAACCGTGTTTTCCTCAGGTTCTGCTAAGGTTTTCATGAAAATATCTCTTTGACTTGGAATTTTGAGGATCTCAATTATAGGGACAGAAATCTTAGCACTTGATAACCAATTACCCAAATCAATGTTTAGATCTAAAGGGGGAGGGGTTTTTACCTTTGGCATATGCTGACTTGACTTGGTTGGGATCATGTTTTTCTTCCTCTGATAAACCACCCATTTGTACCTCTCCATAATTTGTTCAGGTGAAGGCTTTTCACCAAAAATCTTAGTAGCATTATCATTTTCCTGACTGTAGTCCTTCGCTTGCTTCCATTTTTCTTTCGAAATATGATGAACTTGCCCTACATTGTTTATGTAATCATGACCTCTAGGATGTCCTACAAAGTTATTCATTTCCATTTGTTCTTGTTCGATAATGTAGCAGAATTTTGGACAAGTAGATTCTTCATGAAGTTCATCACAAGGATGACAATAGGGAGGAACCTCATCAATCACCATGTTGTTTGCTTCAAGTTGATTTGGAGGTCTCTGCTCATAAGGAGGATACTTCTTTTTCCACTCCTGGTTCTCTCTAGGTTGGAAGTTTTTATGATTTTGAGAAACCTATGCTTATCCATGTTGTTTATCCTATTTTGCATAGCATTCATCTGGGAAGTACAGTTTATCATCATTTGTTTCATCATGTCGGCTACCTCTTTCATTGATTCCTTGCCTCCATCTTTTCCTTCAGGTTCTATTGCTTTTCCTCTGGTATCCTGAGTTTTGGAAGATGAAGTAGTGCCTCTAACGAATCCTGGATAGTTAGACTTTCTTGCAGATTGCATGTTTCTGTCTCTCTTCTCAGCTATTTCCATGGATTTCTTCAGGTCGTCAGGTTCTATGTCTCTAAGTTGGTAACTCATTTCTCCCTCGAAAGCTTCTATGTAATATATGAGAATTGAGGTATCTGATGGCTTAATATCAGCCGGGCATCTGCCTACCATATCACTGAACTTTTTATTGAACTCTTCTATGGTTTCATTTTCCTTCTTTCTAGTGTTCGTTAAGGCAGCCAAAAGGTGTCTTTTCTCTTTCCTATCCCCCCATCTTTTATTGAAAGCAGTTTCAAATTTCTTGAAAGTCTTGATACCGTCGTCATTCAAGGAGGTGAACCATTCAAAGGCATCAACTTCAAGAGATAAGGCAAACAACCTCATCTTTACATCTTCATGGTTGACGTTGTGACACCATTTATTGCACCACTACGAAAAAACCAACAAATGAGACTTAGCAGTTATAGCATCGTTTCCATAAAAAGATGGAACCTTCTCAATAGCTTTATCTGGGATGTTATGAAGCTGCCCAATTACGACAAAATAATCCAAAGGTTTAAATAAAGTACCCATAGTACTATGTGAATTATTTCATTGAGAAGTATCAACAAATAAAAGGTGAATATCTAAGATCGACTCAGATGAAAGATTGTCAAGGATCTTACGAGAAGCTAGCTTGCTTTTCCTCCTACGGTAAACCTTTTTAGGCTCAAGAATGAACTGAAGCAAGCATTCAGAGTTTCTTCTTTGTAGAACGTCTTGGTAAAATCAAAGGTAGTGGAGTTGCCATATGATCTGAGTAAGTTGATTAAACTACAACATTCATCAAACAAAGCGAAAACAAGAATGAAAACTCAAAAGTCGTATTCCGGGAATAGAAAGATTTATCCCCGGCAACGACGCCAAAATGTTGCCGCCTAATACAAACCTCAGGTAACGTGGCAGAAATCTTCAAGCCACTGGATGCGACCTTGGGGGCAAGCTCGAGCCAAGGGCACCTGATACTCAGCTCCTCCGTCTAGGACAACTCCTAGCGAAGCCAAGGGGGGTGGACCCTAATGAAAAGTAAAATCTAAGGTTTTTACTCTACAAAAAAAAAATTGATTCTAGGAGTTTATGTGAAAGGAATTAAAACCTTAACAATGAGTTACTGCAAATGAATTGAATTATAACAACAACAACATTTATCATTCACACACCATTCATGGCAATATGTGGAAATTGATTTAACCAGTATAAAATGAAGAAGACCAGTGCCAGTAAAAATGGAGTGCTTGTGTATGAGGGTTGCTGCTGTAGTCTTAGATAAGTATTGCAGTGTCCCATTGGTAAGTTTTAAAATCTATTAGATGAGTGGATTAAGGAGTAAGTAAATTGTTGGTTATGTGGTAATGATCTTGATTAGCTTAGAGGATGGGAACTCCCAATATACCCGGAGATATCGGGAGTATGTAAAAAACCATTAACCGATGCGGCTCCCAGCAAGAAATATGTGGGCTGGTTGGAGTCTCTGAGACTTGTTCAACACTACACTAGCAAGGGTGTAGCCTAACGGTGTCTCGAGCTCACTGCCTAGTTGTTCCCGCTTCCTTTGTGGATTTTGCCACCACAACGACTTAATTCAAGGTGTTGGATTTTCGCTTGGGGAGAATTATTTTGAAGTGGAAAACTAATTAAGCTAGTCACCTAAATCACTTTCTGATACTACCAACTGATCAAACAAAGTTGCAGTGGAAGTAGAGCATACGAGGATGAAGGCCTTGTAAATTTTCAAATGTTTTAGAACAAGTTTTCTTATTACAAAAAAAAGTAAAACCCAGGAGTCTCTTTCTAGATTCAATACCCAGGTAAGCCCTTATCCATGACCCTATACTCGGGAAAGCGAGAGGGTTTATTTTAAACTCAACAATGCATAACAATTAAAAAAATTAATTGCTACACTGCTCAAATCTTTTCCCTTATGGTACTTTGGTATAGCGTAGTGGGTACGTATTTAGATTAATTTTGAAAAACTTAAAAAAAACATGAAATGATAAAGGAAAACAACTATGCTTACAGCATATAAAGAAAACAAGAAAAAATGACACCAACACAAATCTCCCCAGGGGGGATGGGGACCGGGCTCTAATGAGCCTACTCAAACTGTATTTTTGCTTTTACAATGATGCGAAAGAAAGTGCACTTTGGTCCTCAAATCGGGATCCAAAGGCTTACAACTTGTAAAAATAATAATTTTTACATGAGGGGAAGCTTTGTTTGTCTTCTTTTTTGTCGATTTTGTAAAAATTTGGTAGAGACTACAGTTTCCCTCTCTTTTATCGCAAACCTGCAAAAAAGAGCCAACAAATATTAGTGCAATGTGCCCAAAAGCTTCCAAAGTTTTCCCCAAAATTTCTAAGTAACAACGGAATAAAAAAAAAGGAAAAAACGAAGGAAATATAGAAAGCTTGCCTTCTTAGGATCTTTGCTTGCCTCTTGAAGAGAATAGAAAGCAAATCTCAAGCACTAAAATGCTAGATAAAAATTTAAAATGCACAAAACTCCTTCAACAAGCTTTTTTAATTTTCAAAATTTTAAACTTGCGGAAAAAAGATAAAAGTAACTAGATCTAGAATTTTAAATGTAGATTTGAAGCAGACTAGAAATAGAAAGTTTTAGACATTAGATCTACCTTTAATATAACCTTAGCTGCTAGATCTAATATGGAAACATTTGAAACTAAAAGAAACTTTTAAGAAAGTTGTGGATGAAAAGTTAAAGAACACAGAGTAGAGCAAGAAATAAAGGAGAGAAAATGCCTCCTTGGTGAGATAAGAGGGACAAAGGTCATTTTCCAATTTACTGAAGGAGAGGTAGAGCACATTCGCTCATCAATACTCCAGCTTTAGCTTCCTGCAAAAAATTCTAAACACTAGCAATTGGGATTAAAAATACTTGTGTAAACCAAAAAGAAAATACTACAACAACAATGTAGATCCAAACATGAAATCATACATATATTATTTAGTCTTCTTCAATTTACAATAAAAGAGTAACCTATCAAGAATTACCTTTTATCTTTACAAAAATACTATTTCCTTCTGAAAGCAAGTTAATCCCAAACATATGCAAGCATGAAAACAAATACAAGTTACCTCACTAATTTAGAGTAAACTCCATCCAAACATCCATAGATCCCACACAGAAATTGCCTCCAAAGCCTTTTATTCATAATACTCAAGAAAATTATTACAATGTATATAAGCAGAGGTTCCACCTTTAGATCTTTAACAATGAAGAAGTGACCTACTTAAATAGGAAAAGAGAGACCCAGGGGGGCCTCACCAACACTGAAGATCGATGGGAATGGAGGAGGTGCCACCCCAGATGAAGTAGGCAACCTCACTCACCTACCAAGCCAACTCACGAATTCCAATCCCCATGCTTGACGCACTTCACGCAAATGTACGACTTTGCTATGATGTGAGCTCCAAGATGAGATTCGCTTCTTGTCCAAGCTCTGAGCTATGGCAATCTCTTTTAAACCATACCAAAAATTCAAATGCAATATGGATGAAAGGGGTCCCCACCTTTAAACTAGCGCATGTCCATGGTAGCGTGAGTCCCTTTTATGGTGTTGACGTCATCTTTACATGGCCACGCTACCTTACCCAAACCAATGTGTGGTGAAATCATAAACCAAGGTTTCATTTTTGACGTGGATAAAGGAGGTCCATCTTTGCTATTCGCTACCATTCCAAGGGTTTGATGTCACCCTCCATATCATTTACGATTTATCTTTATAGTTAATTTGCTATCATAACTTAAAACCAAATCTTAACAAGTATTCACGTGGAGGAGGGTTGTATGACTATGGGGGACCCACGCCATGTCACCCCATCCGCTAAGGTTTTAATAATTTTGACTTTTCCACTATTTTTGACTTATGACAAAATGATGCATTTTTGGCATTTAAATGTCATTTTGATGCTCTGATAGTGAAATAATGCCTCACGGGATGCTTCAGTCGCCTAATTGATATGGAAAGTGGTCCCTTGGGTAAATATGTTGCTCTGAGTGTGAAAACGAGCATATCCACACCAAAAACGGACTCCGGACCCACCAATTATTATATTCTGAGGTGTTTTAATTAAACCATTAAAAATGGCTTAAAAAACGAAGAAAAAAAATTTATTTTTCTCAGAAATTGACGAAAGTCTAGGGGGACCTAGTACATGTCCATACGACTCAATTTGAATGCCTAACATGTTAAAAAACACTAACACGAAGGCTCTAATAACATCCTAAGGCCGAAACACCAAGATGACTACCCCAACTTTGGAGGTGTGAGTGAAAAGCTCAAAAATTATTAGTCGTTTGTTTAACAACCAATAATAACCAAGGGAAAAAACACTCTGGGCTAGTTGGCTTTATGCTTAAGTCTGGGAAGCCGAGCCTTTTATAAAAATTTTAATGCTAGGACATTTTTTACAATTTCCCCTAGGGGGTATGAACATGTGTTACAAAAAATAAAATAGCCATGAAGGCCTGAAAGGACTTCTAAACTCTGAATACGAACAAGTATCATGTTCGTCATTGGCGGCTCACTAAAAGTCCAACTAGGTGTAGCCTAGTCGGCAACACAAGAGATTGAAACAAAAGTACTTCCAGAGATGGGGGCGCAATTAAACAACAAAATAGACGCTATCATTAAGATAGTAGAGAAGGAAAAGGCTAAAAAACACCGCAAACAACAAAGCAATTGAAATATGTCGGTTGCATCATCTAGTAGCTCATAGCCACCATTAAACCGTAAAGCAAAAAGCAACCAATATCATCCTTACATAGTGTACCCACCTAAGGAAAAAATAGAGTTGTTGAAATACAATGGAAGTGAAGACCAATGTGTTTCCTAGAAAAAAAAAGCGGGGGAGTACTTCGACATATACACTATTACATCTTACAAAGAGAAGGTGACATATGCGTCAATGCATATGGAAGGGTACACCTATAATTGGCACATGTGGTGGAAGGGAGACAATTTTTCCTACACCTGGAACTTGTTCAAAAGTGATTTTTTTAAAGGTTTCAAGGAATCGCAGAAAATGAATTTTTCAGAAAACTTACCAGATTACAACAAGAAGGAAGCGTTGAGGAATTCACACATTAGTGGGAATCCCTGTCGACACGAGTATTTGGGTTATCTGACAAACAACGACTTGAAACCTATTTAGGAGGTCTTAAACCATACCTCCAAAAAGAATTAAAGATGCATGACATACCAAACATAGAAGTGGTAAGACATAAAGCAAAAGCAGCAAAACACAAATTGGAAGGAATAAAAATAGAAAATAAAATAATAATTGTGCAAATAATTGGTCACCTAGTCATCAATGCCACAAACCTCAATCATATACTTATGAAATTGAAAATAGGTCGAAAACATCTAACAGTTACTTTGATAATGTTAGAAAAAAGAAGAAAAACACATGTCGTCGATGCGGTGATGACTGGCTCCCAGGCCATAAATGTAGGGACCGTCAAACAATACATTGCAAAATCATCAATGGAAAAGAAGTACAAGTCTCTGCAGAAGAAATCCCGTCCGATTCTAATACCGACACAGAATTAGAGTGAAGAACGACATCATAAAAATCAAGCTTAGAGGACAAAGCTTTTCTTAAGGGGAAGGCAATGTTACGAAGATAAAATAGAAAATAAAATAATAATTAATAATTAAAATAGGTTTAGGATAATTAATGAAACATTAATTGAAAATATGAGGACAACCCTCCATGAAAATGGCCAACCCTATTTAAAGGTGGGCTACTCATTTGTAAATCATCCATAAAATTATTATATTCATACATTTTTTTCTTCAACATGGAAGTCGGATACGCTTCTTCAAGTCAAAAAACTGGATAAGGTTGTGACATGTTTCATGGCAGGTCAAAGCATATTGAGATCAAATATCACTTCATCAGGGACTATGTTCACAGAGGACCTGTAGAGTTGCAGTACATTTCTACTGATGAGCAGGTAGCAGATATTCATAGTCTTTGGGAAGAGGGAAGCATATTCATTTCAAAGACAAGATGGGAGTGGTGAAAAACATTTTCCGCGGTAAGAGGGAATGTTGAAATTTTACTTAGGAATTGTTTGTCCATTCATGCCTTGGGGTGGACAAGAACACTTTAAAAAGTGGCCCCTAGCATATTTAAAAGGTGAGATTGACTTTCTTTACTAAAGTTATCTTTTAATGTGAGTTTGAGTTATAATGATTTTAAAGTGACTTTATGAGATTAAAAGGTGAGTGTGCATTAAATTCTCATTTAATTTTTAAAAAGTAATTTTTAATGAGGAAATTAGATGGTCCCTAGATCTCATTTAGTTGGCTTTTAATCTAAGCCATTGATTTGGAGTTGGAAGTTACTCAAACAAAAAGGCTTGGGAAAGGAAAACCTAATTCATTGTTAACATTACAAACAGAGAATTTTTAGAGAGAAGAGTGAACAAGAGAGATTCAGAGAGAGATGAAGAAAACCCTTGAGAAATTTTTTCTGGCTGAGTTACAGGATGGAGTTAAAACCTTAGAGCACGGATTTCGAGGCAAGTACTAAGAGAGAAACCGTCCAACAGCAGGCCGTACAGTATTGTACCGTACAACAACACGCATCCCAATGCAGCAGGCCATACAACACAATTAATGCAGGTCGTACAGTTCAGGTTTGGAACTTTTTTCGAGAAGAGGAGCGGGCACGAATTTTGAGAAAGGTACAACAATTAATTTTGTCCATACAGCAAGCAGAAAAAGGTACAAATTTCGTGGGTAGTACAATCACATGTGTGAGGCCGTACAACACGTGTTTCAAGGCAGTTGTACAGCAGTTTTCTCAATGAGATATTGGCACGTCTCAAGAAGGGAGATAAGTACTACTGGTTTCTATTTGTACTTTGCCTAAAGAAATATTAAATTCTCTCTGAAAACAGGTTTTCCCTTCAGGGTTTTTCCTGGACCAATTTGGTCAAAAATCTAGGTCTTTAATTTTTCATGTGTGTTGCCTGAATTAATTTTCTGAGTAAGAAAACAAGGACTGTCATGAATTTTCAAAGTTTAAAAGTTGAAAAATTATCTCATGTGTTTCAAGTTTACAGTAAAATTTTGATTTTTAAAATGTATATGCATGATGGGGTTTGGGCATTAAACCATATGAGTGTTGAAATTGAAACCGGGTTGGGGTAACCCTAAAAAAAATTCAGATTTGCTCTTGATTTGGTCTCAATTACCCCCAACATCATCCTTAGTTAACCTAGAACATGTCTAGGACAAGTTTCCACTGATTTAGAGATGTGTTTTTTCTCCATATTTTCCCTTTTTCTAATTTTTTATTCACTATTTGCCTTTTTGGAGACTTTTTCACTTAAGTGATAAACAATCACTTAAAACTTAGGAAAAGTGGGGTTTGGGGTAAAAAGGGTGCTCTGAGTTTGAAAATGAGCACCCCCATGGAAAATTCCCCCTCTAGACCACACTTTTATGAAATTTTAAAATTTTACAATTAAAATACACCTTATTGATGATTCTATTAAAAATCTAAAAACTAAAAAATCCTGGGAAAGACTTAGCGCATGTCCACGAAACTTTGGCAATATGACTAGCATACTATAAGACATAGACCCTAGGGTTTAATAACCCTCCCAAGGCATAAACACCAACTTCACCATCCCGACTTTCGAGGATTTTGAGTGAAAAACTTGAAAATTATATGTCGATTGAAAGAGCGTCAAATAATTAACGAGGGAAAAAATACTCAAGGATATGACTTTGATGACCGAGTCCCAAGAAGGCCAAATCTTCTACATAAGAAACCATAATGCTATGTCATTTCTTACAATTCCCTCGAGGGGGTGTGAACATGCGAAAAAGGGACCGCAACTGGCCCTGATGAAACCATGGAACTTTCGAGCATTGAGTAAGAACAAAGAAAAGCACATTTGGCAAAAGTCCATTCGAGCTTGTATATGGCCTAGATGTTGCATTGTCTATCCATCTAAAGCTTCTAGTGTATTAGCTCCTCCAGGACTTCTATTCAGATCAAGACGCAGTACAAAACAGAGTTAATCAATTGGCTGAATTAGATGAAAACATAAAATAACACTTGACCAAAGTATCAAAAATCAAGACAAAATAAAAAGGACCTTCGACAAGTCTTCCATATCAAGGCCTTTCCATATTGGAGATTCGGTCTTATTATGGGATAAGCGAAGAGAAAAGTCCGGCAAGCATGGAAAATTTGGCAATCTTTGGATGTGACCCTACATCATACACGATCTGGTAGGTGTTAATTTATTTTTACTTGGCACCATGGATTAAGAGAAATTGACCCTTCACGTGAATTGTCGACTTCTCAACCTATTCTTCAGCGAAGTTATATGATGCCTATGGGGGCATCTTGTATATCAAGGATTTTCTAAACCTTTTCCTCTGTATCTTTACATTTTAGTTGTTTGTTCCTTTTCCGCACATTAGTCTTTTATATTATTGTTGTACTATAGTTTTTGTATAGTAGCTTTTTTGTATACTAGCTTTGTAAAATTACTGTTGTACATTAGTTTTTCTTTTGTCAATAGTATTGTTGCATATTATTTTGTTTAGTAACCTTGTACATTATTTACGACTTAGTTTTCATTTGGCAGTTTTTATATATGTGGTACTGAAGAATCTTAGTTTTGTGCAGGAACTAGAGATTCTGAAGTTCTCACCTGCTCTGTTTGATTAAAGATCAGTAAGAACACGTGTTTCTAGATGAAGCCATCTTTCAAGTGAGTCGACTAAGATTGAACAAACATTCTTGTTCATAATCAGAGTTTAGAAGTCCTTTCAGGCCTTCTAGGCCCCTTTTTTTATTTTCTCGCATGTTCATACCTCGTTGGGGGAGTTGTAATAAATGCCATAACACGATGAAATAATGTAACAAACCTGGCTTTCCTAGGATTTAGACATCAATCTGACTAACCTAGATTGTTTTTTCCTTGTTACTTGTAGGTTGTTGAATAAACGACTTCTAAATTTCGAGTTTTTCACTTAAACTCCAAAGTTGGGGTGGTTGTTTTGGTGGTTAGGCCTTAGGAGGTTATTAAAGTCTAAGTGTCAATGTATATTACCATGCTAGGCATTATTTTAGAGCCATATAAACATGTGCTAAGTCTCACCTAGGTTTATTTTATTTTTCACAAATAAAAAAAAATCTCGTAAAACGGGGAAATTTTTTAATATCTTAATTGTAAAAATGTAAAATGTCATAAAAAAGTGGTTGGGGGGGGTTGATTTGTCATAGGGGTGCTCAAAAAAATATGAAAAAAAGCAAATTCCTAAATCAGTGTGAATGTCTGGGACAAGTTCGAGGGGGTGGCATCTTAACTAAGGATCAATGCTAAGTTAACTAAACTCCAAATTTGGTGGTTGAGCTAAGATCTAAGATGTGGCAAACAACTCAAGATAAAGGATGTGCCCTCTCTCCAAAGGGAGGCACACAGGTGAAGTGGCACTTGGTGGTTGGATAGGAATAATCCCAAAGATAGAGGGGGCGCATCTCTTGTGATATGGCGCCTCCCTCTTGAGTTAAATTTCAATCAACCTCCAACAAATCCCACGAATCGCTCAAACAACCCGCCCTCTACTCTCAATGAGTGAGCCCCGCCCCTCGCCCCACCCCACCCCACTCCCTGTCTCTCATTTGGTTATAAAAGTGAGGCTCATTCTCATTGTTCAAGATGCATTAGAGGAAATTTCAACTCAAAATGGGCCTCCTAAGGAAAATTAATAAAATAATAGTTAAAATAATAAAATAATATTTATTAATTTTGGAGGAAGAAAAGAAAAACCTACATTTTTGTCCGTATTTTCGACATATCTCCCTGTGTTTTTACTCAAATTTCGATTGGGAGAGCTCATTGGATGCGGAATTAAATTCTGCATCCAACGAGTACCCACTCGACATACTTTTAACGGGCCCCATTGCCACAAAAACAAGAAATACCTGAAAAAACGTGATGATGACATCATCATCACGTTTTTTCAGGTATTTCTTGTTTTTGGGGCAGCGGGCATCATCATCACGTTTTTTTCAAGTATTTTTTGTTTTTGGGGCAGCGGGGCCCGTCAAAAGTATGCTGAGTGGGTACTCGTTGGATGCGGAATTTAATTCCACATCCAACGAGCTCTCCTGATCAAAATTTGAGTAACAACACAGGGACATATGTCGAAAATACGAACAAAAAAAGTAGTTTTTTTATGATACCTATCCCCAAATTTATATTAAAAAATTGTTTAAGAGGTGGTGCCTTTTTTAATTTTAAAACATTTTGATTGGGTAATACATGATGACATGGAATTTGTATTATTTTTTGAAGGCCCATTTTAAATTGAAATTTCCTCTAATGGAATGTGAAACCTTTGCCTCTATTTGTAATCTTCTATTGAATACTGTTAATGAAATAAAGGCTTTGGAGGTCTCATATGGTGTCTTTGGCTCAAGTTGGATGAGCATTGTCTTGTGTATTTGTTGAGGTAACTATAGAAGTTGTTTTGCATTTTGCTTTCTCTTGTCAATCTTTAGCCTAATGAAGGATTATGTATAATCAGTAGGAGTGAGTAAGGTTGCTTCCATTACTCTTTCAAATTATTTATGTTTAAGATTTAGGATTTTGCATGCTTATTTGTTTATATCTATGCTCTCCTTGTCTTCAATATAAATTTTTACTAAAAGTTTTGAAAAGTTTCTTGGCAAGTGTGAAGGTTTCTACAAGTGCTTCATTGGGATTGATGAGATGTCTTGCTTGCTTGTCCGATCCTCCAATTCTTTGGTGAAAAAGACATAGTCCTTCTCGAAGCCACCGTTACGACTCCATTGCCCAGTTTCCAAACGGGGCACTTCTCTTCACTTTCTTTCTTCTACACCATTAGAGGAAATTTGAGGTCTAAAATGGGCCTCCTAAGGAAAATAATAAAGTAATAGTTAAAATAATAAAATATTTATTAATTTTGGAGGAAGCAAGAAAAAAAACTATTTTTTTGTTCATATTTTCAACATATCTCCGTGTGTTTACTCAAATTTCGAGCTCGAGGATTTGTTCGATGCAGAATTTAATTCCGCATCCAACGAGTCCTCCCGCTCGAAATTTGGGTAAAAACACAGGGAGATATGTTGAAAATACGAACAAAAAAAGTAGTTTTTTTTACGACAAATATGTGAAGTCAACAATTATGGATGACTCATTTTATTGGTTCTTGAATTCTAACTCACAAGAATTTATTGTTGGCTCGTTTTCTTATAAGGCCCATTTTAGACCCCAAATTTCCTCTAATGAAACAAACTATCTTCTTTGGTTGCTTTCTAAGTTTATGTTCTAGATCTATTCCTCTCAAAGTTCAAATCATTTTCATATCTAATTTATAGGTTTAGTTTGGTTAGATCTCAAAGGATCAAAAAGTTTTATTCTTTCAAGTAGATCTAGCACAAGAAACTTTTACTTTTGCAAGTCATTTTTTAGCTAAATCTTAAGACTTGTTAAATAGTGAGTTTCTTTGAGTTTAATGTTTAAATGAAGTAATCTAGTGCTTTTGATTGACTTCCCTTTGAAAGCAAGTCCAGACCCCAAAACGAGTTGGTCTCACAAGCCTACTCCTCTTGGTTACTTCTTTTCTTAGATCTAGTTTAATTTTGGATTTTTTTGCTTATTTTGCTTTGTCCAAGTCACTTGCAAAGTGATTCCTAAGTTTTAAAAACTGGTCCGGTCGGAACTGGAACCGGCTGGGTTGACTGAATAGACCATCTCGAACCTTGATCTGGTAGAAAACTCAGCCAAGGGACCGGTTTGATAGCAAACCGATTGGCCAGATGCTTGAACCGACTGGTTTGGTACTGAACCAGTCTGAAATAGCCAAGCCCCACTAAAACCAGTCAGATTCCTCATTGAATGTCTCACTATTTTAAAAAAACTAACCCTAAACAGATTTTGTAGCACTGCTTTTGCACCACTTGTTTTTTCATTGTTTAAATTTCGAAGTATCATTATGTCAACAAATTGTGGACAATATTGATTTCAAAAAATAGTTCACATTTTGAAATAAGAAGTTAGCATAATATTAACAATAATAACCAATCCCTCAACATGAAAATGTAAGTCCATGACACCATGGCAATCCAAGATCCAAATAACCGAACTTTGAAGACAACTCCAATCACCTCATACTATATTCCTAGATGAAACTCTCTTTTCACATTACTGCAAATCTGCATGTGAAATTTAAGTATTTGAAGTCGAATCAAGGAAGACACCAGATTTCTAGCATAACAAGAATCCTCATTTTAAGGGAAATCAGACAGATCATATAAATAATCTTTAATCATATTATAATGTATTGCGCATATTTTTGAGCAATGACAAGCATTTTTGTTTTTTCTATTTCCCTTAAGAGGATATTAAAGAAAAAAAAACAAGTTTGAACTGACTTTTGCAGGCAGGATACGAGTTTTCTTAATGAAACAGTATATCCAAGACTTGAAATAATGGAGTTCTTGGAAGAATCCTGAGATAATAGAGCCTCATTGATATTGTATTTTGTTTCAAAATCTGAGATATTGTAGTGTACTTGGTGCTATTTTGTAATTGTGAACCATACATTGTTCATGATATTAATATATAGATATATGAGTAGATTTTGCATATCATGTTTCTATTGGTTTGAAATCATAGCTTGGAATGTCCAATATTTTTTTTCATTCAAATTGAAATTTTTATATATTTTTGAATAGTCTGAGTCATTGAAATCAAACCGCTCTGGTTCATTAACGCTTCCGATTTCGATCCGAGGTGATTCTCAACCGGTTCGACTCTCGGTTCCAAGTGTGATTTTGGGCATTTTGTCTACTAAATTAGTTTGCTGTTTTTTGTTTTCTTGCGGACATGTAGAGAGGATTTCTAGCAAATTTTTGACAAATTCAAGCAATCCAAAGCTCCAAAAAGCCTCTTCTATCTTCTATTCTTCTTTTCTTCCAAGCATTGTAACCTCCTTCATCTGAGCTTATAAGGATAAAGATCCCTTCTTTAAATCAATGTAAAAGAACATAAATAAAGAGATCAAGTGAGCTACCAAGTGCCCACACCCGATTTCCCCTAGGGGGATTCTTGTCCGTGTCAGTTTCATGCTGTGACTATCTCTAGCTTTCCTCTTTATTTTCCTTTAGAATCAATAAAGTTAAGTTAAAATTAACTGTTTGTTTGTTCTGTTTCAAGTTTTCAACGACAGGCCACAAACTCACTCAAGACATAGGATTTAGTTAACACACATCATTTTGTAGGCTATATACTTTTTCCATTAAGTAGTTCCATATTTCAGCTACTTTATCTTTTGCAAAGTAAAGAACGCTAACCCACTATGCTTTACCAAAGTACGATACTAGTCGAAAGGGCTTGCCCAATTAATCAGTACTCGAAAAATATATTCGTAGATGTAATCAAAATTCCCATCCCTTCAATATTCGTGCGGAATCTTGAAAAAATCAAAACAAGAAATTGTAGCTCTCGTCGAGGCCTTTCCAAGGGTACCAAGGCCACCAACTTTTGAGTTTGGGAGAGAGTTATAGCAAAAATATAAAAAGATTATTTTCTCTCTCTCCTATTTTCTTATTTATGATACTTTTTTAAATATTATTTATTTTTAATTTTAAAAGATTAATTATATAAATGTTTTTATTATTTCAAAATTACGCCACTATCGTCTTAATTACTGTGAGATTTATATTTTAAAGGACTTGGAAGTAGTGATAGCCTAAACTAATCTATATTTATTATTTCAAGTGTATTCATCATATTTCAAGATGAACTTTTCAAGGTCTTAACCAAGGTAAGGTTTATATGAAGTTAGCTATTGTCAAATAAAAATATGACACACAAATATCATATGTCCAACTCTACCATAATGGTTGACAAAATTTATTGAAATTATATTGGCTCGAGAAATCCAATTCAATCCAACTCATCTAGGGCACGTATTTTTATAAGGCCCATTTTTAACCCCGAATTTCCTCGAATGGAAGCCAAATGAATGAGATGCCACATGTCTCCTCCTCTGTTAGAACAACCTTCAAGGGCAACCTCAAAACGTGTAACACTTAGTCCTATGTACAAAGTATTCTCCACTATGTGCATTTATTGACCCTTCTGTTCACAAACAACAAAAATCGTCAAGCAACAAAAGAGGGGCATTCCTCAAAGAGTTGGTAAAAATGTGGCAAGGGTTTTAAGGTGGTAGATTTGCAACCACCATACCTCCCTCAATATTTGTTGAAATTTCTATTATAACCACAATTTTTAAAACCCACGGCCATTTTGCATCTACTAGCACTAATCTAACAACAATTTAGGCTAGGACAACCCTTCAATAAAGCTATCAAACTCCTCCAGAAGTTGAACTCATAGATAACTGCACAAGCAACAGTCCATTAGTTGTTATCATAACTCCTCAAACCAGGGCAACCTCGACATGTTTGCCAATAAGATGTGTGCAAAGGTTAATGCCTCCTTTAGATATAGGGCCTCAAAAAAAAATCCTCCAATAAGTGGTTACCTTAGATAAATGTGCAAGGGTAGTTGTACATCAATAAATGTGCCAAGATGTCAATTAGGGGAGCACACCACTTGTTTAATAAGTTAAAGACTTTGAGAAGCCAAAACAATGCTAAAGAAATGAAGGTTAGGCTAGGGCACTTCCTCCAACGAAGCAACCAACTCCTCAAACAATGAATCTCATAAATTAATGTGCAAAGGAGGTCCAATAGACATTATAAAAACCTCCCATTGGTGGAACGATCTTAAACAATGTGCTAGGTAGTTAGATCTCCTCAATAAATGCACCAAAGCATAGATCCAAGTGCACATTCCATCAATCTTCTCGAGCCATGAGCCACAAGTGGATCATGTAGGAGAATGTGCATCAACAGGTTGTTCTCCTAATAAAATAATCAAAACCTTGTGTTTTAAGGAGAAACCATATGAAAAAACCATGAGCCATGAGCCATAAGTGGGATGACCTAGTAGAACGTGAATCAGGGGATGTTCTAAGGAGAAACCATGTGCCAAAACTATCAACTAATTTCTAAAACCATGGGCACAAAGCTGAAGTGACCCAGGAGAGTGTGCCAAAGCAAGATGCCTTCAATAAATCTCCCAAAATTCTATAGAATAGCTCATATAATCAAATAATAAGCTATAAAACTTAGGGAAACGACGTAATCACCCCAAACCACCAATGCACAACATCATAGAGAAACTAATAACCGATATTACTTGGGAAAACCCTTAGTTGTTGGGTATTCCTTCCATGAATGTGCTAGGGGTTAATCAAAACTGCATTATGCTAATCAAAACCATTAAGGCACCCAACACTCTACCAAAATCCACATGTGCAAGCCTCCAAAATGTGAGATGATGATGCCAACAAAAATAATGATAATCTAAGAACAATATGCATCCAAAACAACACAAGTATGGCTTCTAAGCTATAACCCTCTAGATGCAACCTGCTTGGGTGGGGTCTCTCTAAATGCTTGCAAGGACCCATTCTCAATGTTAACATATAAGGTAATAAATGCTATTCTTATGAACATGATGGATTTATATATACACAGCAATAGTATGAGTCTAAATTGATGAGCATTTTGTAATTCAAATACAAGGACATTCAAGCAAGCATCCAACAAGTTCACTATTCTTTGAAACATAGAAAGCTTCACTACTATGTTCATTATGAACACAGCAGTAAATAAAGTATCTCACTTGAATAAGCATTTCAATTATTGGCAGAGTGCACATCATTCCCATGTGATTAACATTTCCAATAATAGCATCCAAAAGTTTTGCCACCTCTGACCCATGTAAGTGCAGGAACTCCTCTCCACCTATAAGAATATATGCCTCAATTATTTTCATGGCGATCTGCAAAAGATAATGATAGCATCATCAGTTGTGTAAACAGTTCTCCATCTAGACCAGGAAATCTCAAATTGTGAAATGCATCATTGAGATTAAGGATGTCTAGACACTGGATAACCAAAAGTAGTAATGAGAATATTGTTTCAAATTGATTATATGACAATGTATGCAATCAGATATTAAATATGCTGCATTTTATCTAACCAAAAGAATCCAGTATATGCCCAAGGGATGTTTAAATGATTGAAATGATGAAATTAATTATTTTGATACTGTTTTTGTATCAGTAATGTTGGGTAAGGTAGAATTAATGGAGGGTTATTATCTATCAAAATGACCTTTCAATAAGATTTTAAATATTGCAAAAGGTCTAACTCGTTTTTATAATATTATAGCATCTTTATAATGGTAAATGTTACTTTCAGAAGGAAAAACATCTGTCACGATGACAACATAAATAGAACTGAAAACCTACCTCAAAGGAAAACTGATATGAACTGCCTTCAAATCCCTATTATTGGACCTTGTCACACAAAAAGATGCAATATTTGAACTCAGACATGTTATCATCTATCCTGTTCCTATGGTGATGAGCATTCTGAAGCTGATTAGAGGGACTATGACAACAAGTCCCAAGCCTAGATCAGTGGGACAACCTTATTGATCCACATCAGACCTTCATGGTGCCTTCTCAGCAGACTTTGGCACGGCAATTGTGTGGAGATACTCAAGCTATAATCCAGTGCTCCCTTGGGGTATTATTCAGCACTCAAATCAGCAGTTAATGGATGTTGCTTGTTTAGCAGGCAAGGTAATTTTGTACTGGTTTTAATCAATATTTTTGGATAGCTTATTGAAGACATCATTTGGTGTATCATTATGCCCTTTCACAGATATATGCAATTAATGGCAGATTTAGGGGTTTGATTTTGCCCTAAATCTTATGTTACCAGCACCCAGAACAAGTAAAATAAAGGTGGATTTATGAAGGACTGATCTGAGAAACAAGAAAATTTATCTGTAGATCTCAGGCACTGGCTTTAAAGAGAAATCACTAGTATAAGAGGGAAGACCTGTGATTTTAATTTCCCAGGGCCGAGATATGTTTATTTCCAGAATAACAAGTATTAATATGAATGTTGTAGATAATGTTTTAGGGAATAAATCGCTGAGGGTACAGAAAGAAACTTAACGGAAATGTTGGGGAAAATATTGGAAAGTATTGGAAAACATCAGAAAGAATAAACATAGACTTGAAAAACTCAGAAATATCAACCACCTGAACAACTAAGAAAAAATAGATATATTGGGAGAAATTAGAGATATTTGCAACACTTCTTAAACATGGGAGAAAGGATATTTTTATGACTTTTAATCAGATATAGATCATTTGATCTGGAGTTCCTTTCTTGGATTCTTTTCATGTTTGTGTTATGGATTACTCTTGGCAAAGACGGGTGCCTTTGACAAAAGTTAAGAAAGAGGATCGCCACTGCCATTAACGAAGTTGTATCTCAGCGTAAAGGATCAACATATTAGTAATTTCAAATGATTGAGGGAAGCGATGAAGGAGTTGTTACCCCCAACTTTGACAGGGGTATTCCCATGTGAAGTGCTTTCACATTGTTCAATAAGGGGATACCATGGAGAGCATTGATTGCAAAAAAAAAGCTCCCAGGTATGCTCAGATATGCTCAGCTATCAGTCCCAGCATGATGACAAAAAATTGTCCCTGGCAGCAAATTGCACACCCGTGGAGGCAAAGAAGGAAATCAAGTTTCAATTTAACAAAGCCTGTAAACTCTCGGCGGGTTAAAGAATTGTATAGAGGTTGTATTCAGCTCGAGAATAAAACAGAAGTAATGTGGTTTCTGGTTTTAAGCATGGGATCTGCAACAGCCGACATGAATTTCCTCAAGACAAAGAAGTGGAGCTCAATCATGACACTGTGCAATTATGGAAACTACCATTTCAATGCTTGAAGCCACGTGAGAGACATGAGAATCGCTTAAACTTCGCGTTTTCTGTGTTAGATGGGAGGTCTACCAGCTTTCCCACGAAGAGCTCATGCGCTGCTATGTGTGAAGTATGATAATCAAAGCCACATGTTGAGCAAAACAAAACAAAAATTCCTCCGCCATTGCACGCCAGAGCTACGCGAGTCATTTTGATAGAAAATTAGCCTCCACACTAAGTAAGCCGATTGGGATTTTATTGGATACATGGAGTTGAACCCACAGTCTCGGCAGCCGAATACTAGAGGAAATCTCCATGATTAATGAAACCGCCATTTAGGGGCCACGGATCACCACTTGCAGACGCCAATGTTTGGCTTTCAACAAAGCACGCCGATTATCACATCTGTGGGTTCAGTTACGTTCAAGTCCAATTTTCAACTCGTTCTTTTTGCCTGCACACTCACGTTTAAAATCACGAATCTCAGATGCGCTAACCTTGGCATCTGCTCGATTTAGAACTTCACGATCTTTGATGTAGACCACGGTTTCTGCAATTATTACAACGGATTATCAAATCGATGTAGGATTTGAAGCAATCTACGTTTTCCATGGCAAACAGAGGAGCTCGGTCCCACGATTTTCCCTTTACGCCACGATCGGTGGGTGTCAATTTCACCCACGCCACAATCATTCAAGGCCAAACGGAGAAAATCATGGAGCAGTCACGCAGTCTTGACAACGGGTTGGTGAACGGAGGCAATTTCTTTCCTGGCGTCTTTGATAGCGTTCAGTCTGTTGCCCACCTATATCGACTAGGTGGCAACGTCATGTACATTGCAGATGTACATATTGTACAATTTGCACCATGGAAAAATCCTACAATCTACACACATTTACTTTCAAGGTCCAGGGTTCAAGTACCAGCACTTCCCAAGAGGGACACTACTTGGTTGACCCTGTTGATTGTTTTTAAAGTAAACTTTGGACATCATCAACATTAACAAGATTTAAAATAAACTCACTAAAATAAACTAACAGCTGTTTAGCCCCTCCTCCTCTACTTGGTCATCATTCTTTGGAGTATTCTGAGAAACGACGGGGGGTTGGATAAGCTCTTCGTAATAGGCATACACCATATATTGTCTATCGCTGACTAAAAACGGTGACCTCGGAGGCTAGGTGAGGTAGAAGACCGTGGGAGGTCTCTAGGCATTTTACGTCCCTCTTGTTGAGCGTCGGGGCATCAGGGTTTGATCTGCGAGCTACAGGTGGACTAGTTTCCATTGTTTTGAGCACAACAACATTCTTTCTTTGGATTTGGAGGATATGTGGTAGGGGTAGTCACATCCCTGGTTCTAAGACTTAAATCAAGATTAAGACACCCTCAAAATTTATTAAAATAAACCAAGAGACGCTACAAATGTCAAAACGTCCTACAAACAAGTTACTACAAAGCATTTCACTCATTTTCACATCAAGATTTCTTTTTACATTTCAAGTAATTGTTTCAGCTTTTGCAATCTTATATGTTGAATGGTTTAACAACTGTAATTATTCCACAGCGTTTGTTTATCTCACTGATAACCTATTCATAATTTGTGGATATTGTTTATATTGTACAATTGATTGATACTATTCATATGTTCATTTGTTTATACTGCTAAACTGACTATCATTGCTCTAATTGTTTAGCTAATCATTCATTTCTGTGCCTATTGTCCATAATTTTCAACTTATTTCATTTGTAATCTCATTCAATTCGAAAACACTTAAATTGTGGATTAATTAACTTAGATTTGCATTTCATTTGAAAGTTACATTTGTCTTGACTCCATTTTATTTATAGGCACTGGTTTTGTTAATCTAAAAGGTTTGACTGTCATTGAAAGTGAAAATTTGCATTGCATTCGCTGCTTGTCATCTTTTAGATAGTGCAAGACCTTGGCCTACACACCTTAATAAAGATCCCATTAACTAAAGTGTTAATAAATTTAAAAACTTAGTATTCCTAGAGACTACCCCCCTTTGGCTCTGTTAGGATCTTGCATAAACGGAAGAGTTGCGGACTGTGGTGACAGTGGTCCCCAGCTCTCACTTGCCCCCAAGGACACACATTGCAGGTTATTGACTTTCCTGTGTCATAAAGTGTGTATTAGGCGGCAACATCTTTGGCGCCGTTGCAGGGGACAAGTCTTTTGTCCTTGGTCTTGACATTAGTTAAATAATATTAGATTTAATTCTTTAATTCTTCAATTTAATTCTTTTAATAAAAAATTTTAAATAACCTTAATTTTTTTTTTCTTTTACCCATATTAGAAGTTTACTTGTTCTACTCCACTTCAAAATATATAATAAGGTATTCTACCTGGAGCCCTTTGGTTTGCTTAGCTCCCTCTTAGATCCTGAAAAGGCTTTTAGAGGAAGTTAAACAAACTTGCTCCTTGTAGAATATTTACAAGTCTTGGAGAAGAAGCCAATTTCTAATATCCCTTTGTTGTTTATCTTTACAGACCATGTGATTTCTCTAAAATTGTTGGTTACCCTCATGAAGTTCCAGAAAAAGCTATAGATAAGTTGCCTTCTTTTCAACGAGATAATGTTACAAGCGCTAAAGCCCACATCAGAAATTTCAATTTATGTATTGCAAGATGGTGTATGGCACACAACCATGAGGATGTGAAGATGAAACTCTTTCTTTTGTCCTTAGAGGAAGAGGCCATTGATTGGTTTATGGAACAAGATGATAACAAGTTTAAAGACCTTACGGGAATCATTGAAGCTTTTAATGATAAATGGAGAGATAAGAGGGATCATCATTCCTTGTTAACTGCCTTGCACTCTAGCCATAAGGAAGATAATGAAACAGTGGAAGGATTTAACAGAAGATTTAATGAATTGGTTAAGAGTCTCCCTCTTAACCATTGCACTAGCAATGGTGACTTCACTCACTACATGTCTCTGTTGTCGGATCCATGAGACATGGCAGAATGAATCTCACACTCTACCCTCTTGCCTATGCTAATAAGTGCCTCCATGCTAGGCAGTCCACATGGAGGACATCCTAAGTTACACCATAACTCAACACTGTAGCCGGTAATACTTATGCTCTCCTAATTTCTTTTAGTAAAACATACTGGATTTTTATCTCACTTGTGTCAGGGATTTGTAGCTTGTAGATCATCTTAGGTGAAGGAGAAGTGGGATCTCGATTGCATCCCTTTTCTCTTCATAATTTTATTTGGATCTAACATTTCTTGCAATTTCAAGCATCTCTACATCCTCACAGAAATTCAAGCCGGAGCTTGAGAACCTCTCTTCTTTTAAAAAATAACTCTCTTTGGTCACTTTTAGCAAGCAAGCTTAGATTTCTTTTAAAATAACTTATCATAAATTTCTTAGCTTGTTATCTTACTAGATCTAGAAGTGCTTTGAATTCGCAATCTTAAGCTCAGATCTAGTTTATGTTCTTAGTACTTAAAGTAGCATAAATCTCTATATTTTTCGCAAGTACTAAGTGTATTTATTTTATTGTATTTTTACACTAATCTACTAATTTACAAACAATTAGCTTGTTGGTTTTTGCATTTTGTTGACAAGACAAGCGGAAGTGCTAGTGAAATTTCGAAGATTTTAGCCTCCCAAAGCACCTCCAAATCCCCCCCTTCAATCCCCTTCTTCCAACAAGCTATTGTAAGCCTTTTAATATATTTATAAGATCAAAAGGAAAACCCTCATTTAATTATCAACATTGTAATAATTTAATAAAAGAGCTGGTGGGATTACGGCTCCCACACCCTCCTTCCCCTATTTTGGGGGAAGACTGTATTTGTCCTTGAAGTGTTTTGATTGTTTTTAGAGTAGATTTAATTTTTATAATAATTCTAGATCAATTCAAGTTTATTTGAAGTCTACAATTTCGTTTAAAGTAATCAAATACTAACTCGATGTTCCATTGTCGTAGTAATTAGTCTCACAAATTTCTTTGGTTTTCTATTTACACAGGCACACAATCCGTCCTAAAAGCGTTGTCTCCTTTTTGTACTTTGCTTTCATAAATTGGAATAAACATTTACCTATTCCATGTATGCTCTACCCCTCACAGCTTTGTCTAGGTCTTAGGGATATCAAAAACATAATCGTGCATTTATTAATTTTTTTCACATTTAATTAATCAAATCATATTAATAAAAGTAACCACTTAGAACATTACGAAAACCTAGTGTAACGACTTTGAGAAGTAGTGGACAAATTCTTCAAGGAAAGCAGGAACAACTAGAAAGCAATTATGGGGTCCTGTTAGGCTACATCCTTGTTGGTGTAGTGTTGAACACCCGCCCATAACTCCATCTAGCCTGCATTTTCCTGTGCGGAGCCACTCTTCCCAAAATCCAGACATATTCCCAGTACCATTCAATATATCGAGAATCCCCTTGCTTTAATTACTCATCGTTTTAATAATTAAAATGGACCAAATACACAACAAAATATTTTCCCTTTTTCAGCAACATTCATTGTTTTGTGACTTTATATTGACACTGATTTAATTCCTACATTCCCTATTTGCTGATTGTCACGTTGTGATTATTGATATATCTTGTTATGTTGTTGAATTAAGTTGTATAACTTTGCAAACTGTCTTGTCAATAATTTATTCGTTTCTAAATCCTAAAATAACCCTATCCTTAAAACAATTAAAACACTTAAGAGCCTAAGAAACTCTTTTTGTAGAGACTACCCCCGTTGGCTTCGTTAGGAGTTAAGGCTAAACGGAGGATTCAAGATCAAGTGACAATACCTGTCTCAAGACTTGCCCCCAAGGACGCACTAAGCAACTTGAAGATTTATGTTGCATTAAGCCCAGGTGCGTAAGAGGCGACAACAAATAGCCTCTAGCAAAAAAATAAAGAACAATCACCCAAGTCACTTTGTGTGGATAATGATTTGTTTGAGAAGGATCAAGCAACAATTAATCCTTTGTATGAATACAACGTCTACACAAAGTGCAACAAGACAAGGGTCCGTAAACATGTCCACAAGTTCATTCCGTTGGAAGAAGACAATGCAAAGAAAAATATGGTTTGTTCACTCAATGGGGGCTTGGACCTACACACCCAT
The DNA here is from genome assembly GCA_001517045.1 of Pseudotsuga menziesii. Lineage (NCBI taxonomy): Eukaryota > Viridiplantae > Streptophyta > Pinopsida > Pinales > Pinaceae > Pseudotsuga > Pseudotsuga menziesii. The sequence goes on along the minus strand of LPNX011174346.1, from coordinate 476,777 downwards.
CCCCTTTGGTGAATGATGATAGACAAGTAGTCACTATACTGGTGGAATTCTATCTTCATCAACATCTAGCCCAATTTGGTTTTGTGTTGGGGTTGTTGACAAAGAGTTTTCAAGTGCATCATTGCACATCCCATCTCATAGCTTAGACTTGCAGTCAAACCTAATCCAGAGTCCATTACACCACGTTCAAACTACTCTAATAATATATGCAAGCACTTCCTGCCAAACCAAGGTACAACCTAGGTAAATCCACCTAATCTAAAGGGGGAATTTAACTTTTTCATGAATTGTAACTAGGACCATCACTAGGGTTGTCAAAACATCTATTTATTTTAAGCAAAATGTTGAACAAGGAGATTTTTATAAATGGGTGATTCTACACAAAGAGACTGAATGGATTTCTTTGAACTCACACTAGAGCCTTGGGTCAAAGTGTCTTTGCCTTTTGTTTAACATGAAAGTGGTTGCAAAAATATCCTTTAGTACAACACTTCGAACATTACAGGATCCCTAACATATGTTCACGGATGATGCTATAATTTCAAGCTTGATCACAAGAAGCAAGCACATTACCCACTATGGATTGAGTTCCATGGACTCTATTGTCCGCCAAATGCACACCAGCAGCAGAAATCTTCTGAAACCTATCTCCTCACTTATGAAAATGGGAGAGGTGTGGCCTTGGGGGCAAGCATAGAGCCAGGTACTGTCACCTACTCCTAGCTCCTTCGTTTAGGCTAACTCCTAATGAAGCCAAGGGAGGTAGTCCCTAACAAAGAGTTTCTATGGCTCAATGTATTTTACGTGTTTTTGGTGTATGGTGATGCAGATGGGCGTTGTTTAGGAGTTTATTATGGTGAAAAGATCACAGATTTAAAATTTAAATAGCACAAAGGTATACTTGCAATAATTTAAGGACAACACAACTGATTGATTTAAGCAAAGGCATCCATAATGAAATAAAATATGCAATTCAGATATATAAATGAAATGAGCACAAGACTAGTGCCTTATCCGATGGGTAACAGAATCCAGATTGTAGTGCTTGGGATGCAAAGATACAAGCATACAGTGTGTTAGTGAGATTATTTTGCAAGTGTTATTTGTAAATTTTATAAATTTTTAGTGATCTTGATTATTATGGCTAAGAACACAAGTTATCAACCGGAAGATATACCTTTAGTGGCTCCTCTCAATGACATGTCGGATCGTCCAGTATTCCAGGCTAGGTGTCCAAGGAACTTAACCAACCTGTTTGAACTATGAGACAATGGTTTGTTCTAGCATCACTAGCAAGAATTTGTCCACTACCTCAATATTTATCGACAACGCTGGTTCATTGGTTATGGAGTTGAAAGTTTTACTTACGATGGTCACTTGTAAGATTACTTAAATTCCCATCACCGTTCTGAGTACGAATCTAACTTTTTAAGGTCGACAGAGCATACTAAGTGACGGAAAGCAACGAAGTAAATTTTATGGGGAATGTGTGTTGGAAATATTTTCTTAATCATGAGCACACACATGAACCTCTCTGACAGAGAGTGCTCTTGACTTTGTCTTGTGACAAAAGTTCAAGAGACTTTGGCTAATCTATATGCCTAATGCAAGGATAATGCAATGTAACTATGCTCTCCGACAGAGGCTGCTCTTGACTTGGGTTATGGCAAGTTCAAGAGACTTTGGTTTCTTTTTAAGAAACAAGCAGATAGTAAATGTGGAAACCAAGTGATAGCTCAAAAAGATTAATAAACAATGACTTGAAAGAAACTAACTTAGCAAAAATAAACTGAACTAGCAACTAGTGTTCTAAGCATAAAATGAAACTACTCTAAGCATGCTAATAACCAAACAAAAGGACAACCCAAGGCTCTTTCCCAAATAGGGGAAGGAAAACACAAAGTGTGGGAGGCCTTATCCCACTTAGCCTTTTTATGAATCGAGTACAATATTGAGGATTTTCAACCTTTTGGGAACTGAAAGTAAGCAAAAACTTGGAACAAGAAGTCTTATGACTTCTTTTAGAAAAAGGAGAGTGAGAAGCTTTAGATCTTCTTGTTTAACACCATCTTTATTGGGTTTTAGATCTTCCTTATGGTTTCTTGACGTGTTTCTCTTCTTCTTTGGGTAATCTCCAAGTGTTTTAGGTTTAAGTCTCTCTTTGCTTCACCTTTGCACTTTATTCTCCTCTCAATACCTACAACAAACAAAAATCCAAACAACTCATGCACCCATTAGTCATTAGCAAAATAAATCAAACTTGAAACTAATCTAAGATTAAGATCTACAAACTTTATGGATCTAAAACTATAGAAATGAGAACTAATGCAACGGTACACTAACAATACTAACAAACTAAACTAACAAAGAAAAAATGCAAGCTCTAAACTAACCAAAATAAAGGCGAGCAAACAAAACGGAAGCAGAAGAGAGAAGATGGACGAGAGGTGGAGAGGACAATGAAGCAAAGAGAAAACGAAGGGAAGGAAAGGAAGAAGGAAGAAAGAAAGGTAAGACGAGAGGCAAGGAGGAAGACAAAAGAGAAAAACGAGAAGAAAGAGGAGAGAAAGGGGATCTAGGACGAAAGAGGAAGGGTGAGACGAGAAGACTAGCAGAAGGGGAAGAAGATGAGAGCAAGGAAGGAAGACGAAAGTAGGAGACCAAGACAAGCCAGAAAAGCAGATGGCAAGCTTGGTGGGAGATTTTAGGCTTGGAGAAAGGTATGACTTGGATCTTCCACAACTTAGAGATGGGCAGGACTAGTAACAAGCAACCGAAAAGAGTTTTTTAGCAATCTGTTGGAGAAGGCAAGAAAGATCTGGAACCGCTTGCATCCCTGCAAACAAAATATATTAATAATGGAACATTTGTATGGTGAAGGTGTTAGATGCCGAGAGCTCCTACTAGATGCAATCCCTAAAGACACAAACACTCAATGCAATTTGATTAAAAGCCCAAGTACTAGATTGTTAGTCTTTAATTGTTGGAATATAATCCGTCGGGATTATACAATATGTAAATATTGAAATATATTCTGAATGTGAATAGTCATGTAGGAATATGAATAGGTTGGTCGGAAGTTGAATCACAACCGACATATGAATTGTATAAATATATGCATTAGCAATGGAATAAGATGAATCGGGAGTTATTTACCTAACAGTGGTATCAGAGCAACACCTGCCATAACTCCTACTGTTAAGTTTCAGTCCTGGCAGCGTGTATGCTTGTCAGTGCATTGCCAGACTGCTGGCCCATTAATGTGTCTGCCCTCTGATCAGAATTGAACGTTTCTCCTCCTGTTCTGCTGCACGCACTCTCATTTATTCTGCTGCTCATCTCCAGTCTGCCATATGCGTTATTCACATGAGTAATTCGGCCAACGTTAAGGAATGTTTTGAGTGTCTTGTTGATTACCATGCTGTGCGTTGAGACTGTGCACATTCATTGTGTACGTTATTCTACAATGGGTATAATTTGATGTATGAGATATTCTACATTTTTTGTAATTGTTGTATTATTTACCCCCTCAGCACGTTTGTGTATGTTGCTTTCTTTGGGCAATTGTATGTGTTCCGGGATCAAGAAGTCAGCACGTATGATGCCAACAGAAACGTTTGGACTGTTGCCGCTGATCTTCCTCGTAGATTTTACAATTTTGAATGCGCTTCACAGTGTGGCGACCGAATTTTTGTGAATGGGTTTGCTCGACCTGACAACTCTCAAATCTTTTATATGTTTCAGCCATCAACTGGGCGGTCTGTTGTAGTGGACGTTCTAGAAGCCTTTACGGGCAGAGTTGTATCTGCTGCAACGGTGGAGATCTGAAAAGTCTTTTAATCGGTTTTAATCAATGCCAGCTGATACTTCTGGTTGATAAATGGTGTATGAGAGGTCTGGTTATCAAGAAGATGGGATTTGTACACCTTATTATTTTTCAACTATTTTTGCTCAAATTATGACCGTTGGGCATACATAAAACCTAATTTCTGCCCCAATTCTGGTGCATGGAGTGTTTCCTGAAAAATATTTGCAGAAATTTTCCAACTGTGTATTGAACTGTGAACAATGAGTGGATGTCGTTCGAGCCCGATCTTGATATATGAGTTATGATTATTGTGTATTTGATGAGACCGTGAATGTTGTAGTGGATATGCTCCTAGAGCTGCAAAATTTGATGTTGTTGAAAAGGTGATATCTCAGTATTCAAACTGAGAACGTGTTGAAGACTGAACTTGATACGAGCTGCGACCACCATAGATTCATGAAGACACATTGGTGTTGAATGTTTGTTGAAGACCGGTGAGAAGACTGTGCGATGAACACAGCTCGCGCATATTTATTTGCTTTGAAGACTGATTATCATTGGTGAAGATTCACGCCCTCATTCAGTTGTGTGGAGACTCCATTAAATGATATATGCTGCTGTGTGAAAGAGCGTCTACAGACTACGTTGAAGTGTATATTCAGAGCCTTTTTCAAGAGCATGGAGCTGAGACCACTCTTGGAAGCTGCAACCACCTCCACTTGAGATCTTAGACCTATCACAAAGTTTGTTGTGATCTAGTTTGAGACTGCAATCTCGTCAAAGCCCAGTCTGTGCTGCGTATTCAATGTGTGAGTGAAGCTCGATATTTTTGCTATACAATTTTTGAAGGTTGTGTATTGTTGCAAATTGAGAAGTTTGTGCACTGCCATATAAGTTGTGCTGCTGCAGAATTGTTTTAGATTAATGTAAATACTACGGCAGAAACATAGACCTACATAGTAAAGAGAGCTCATTGAAGACATTGTTTCTAGTTAGTGTAGTTGTTATTCTACATAGACTGTATTGTAAAAAGTAGCAGAGACTTAGACCTGCTTCTTTCACTATTGTTGCCGGTGCATAAAGTCAGATACGTTGAATGCTAGTGCAATTGGAGTATCATTGAGTACTGTGTAAAGATTACGATAGAGCTGCATTGATTTCTGATACTGATACATTGTTGTAAGGCTTGAGGAAGGTGGCAGAGACTTAGACCTGCACCTTTACTCTTTCTTCTTTTCTCCTATTGTTTTAGTTGCAGATTCATCACAGAAGATGCAATCTATAGCATCTGTAGTTGGTGCCACTCTCTCTGGAAAAGAGAGAGGCAGAGAAAGAAGAAACTTTAGAGGTAGAGGAGGCAGAAACAACTCCAGCAAAAGATCAAATTTGAAGGGCAAGCGTTGTGGAAAGACTGGACACACAACAGATCAGTGTTGGGCTTCGTGGGACTCCATCAAAGACAGACATAACCAGAAGAAAGATGACAATAAAAACCAAGATGCTTGTAAATCTTCTGATTCTGCTCATTGTATTGTTGCACATTGTAATCTTGGAATTAATGAAATGACTTCACTTTCATCTTACAAAGATTGTTGGCTACTTGATACTGGTGCAACATCACACATGACTTTTAGAAAAGACTGTTTTGAAGAACTTAATGAGACAATAAATGGCATAGTTTACTTTGCAGATAAGTCAAGTCTTAAACCAAAGGGAATGGGCATCATTCGGCTGAAGATGCCTGGATTCCCTGATTTCTTGTTGAAGAATGATCTTTATCTTCCAGAGTTGCAGAGAAGCCTGCTGTCCTTGGTGCAGATTCGACAGCAAGGCCATTCCATCCACATGTTTGATGGAATCGTAGAAATAAGAAAGTCCTCTGACAACCAAGTCATCATGACTGGATACGAAGATGGAAAGCTGCTGAAGCTAAAGGGTTCATCTGCAAGGGTTCAGAACTATGCCTACCTCTCTCAGCATGGAGAAGGTAATTTGTCATCAAGTTTATTGTGGCATGCAAGATTTGGGCATTTGAATTATAACAGTCTTCGTTTGTTGAGAAAGAATGGTGTATTTGGTTTGCCCACCATTCCCAAAGAGAAGAGCAAATGTGATGCATGTATATTAGGGAAACACAGTAAGCTGCCATTCCATGAATCTAATTTCAAAGCAGGTAGGAAATTAGAATTAGTGCATTCTGATTTATGTGGCCCAATGCCAACTCCTTCTGCTAATGGGAATAAGTATTTTATGACCTTTGTTGATGACTACTCAAGAATGTGTTGGATTTACACATTAAACACAAAATTAGAAGCATTTCAAACATTCAAAGACTTTCATGCATTGATAGAAAAACAAGCACAATCTAAAATTGGTACACTTCGTACTGACAATGGGAAAGAATACACTTCAAATGCTTTTGAAGATTATCTTCGCAAACATGGAATTGCACATCAGACTACAGTTCCCTACAATCCTCAACAAAACGGTGTAGCAGAAAGAATGAACAGAACCATAATGAATATGGTTCGCTCAATGATGTTTTTTAAGAATGTAAAACTAATGTTTTGGGGTGATGCAGTGAAATGTGCAGCCTATTTGAGAAACAGAAGTCCCTCAAATGCTCTTGATAACAAGACTCCACATGAAATGTGGTTTGGAAATCTCCCTTCAGTCAGGCATCTCAGAGTTTTTGGTTCCACCTGTTATGCCTTGATTCCAAAGGAGCAAAGAAACAAGCTTGGTGCTCGAAGCAGAAAATGCATTTTCCTGGGGTACGAAGAAAACTCCAAGGCATACCATCTGTATGATGAGGTAAACAAGAAGTTTGTTATTTCCAGAGATGTCATTTTTCTGGAGACTAATAAAAATGACCAGTCCATTGAGAGACAGCTTGATCATTTGGAAAAATATCCTCATCCAAAGAAATATTTTGAAAATGAATGTGAAATTCCAAACCTTGAAGGGGAGATTCCTATTCTGGATCAACCTTTGGAATTTCCATATGAAGCACCAACTCCCCCTCATGAAGAAGTTCCTGCTACTTCACCTGAACAAGAGATTCAACTGGATGATGTGATTGAGAGACTTGGAAGACTCAACCTTGAAGGAAATGAAGCACCACCAGCTGATCAACCAGAACCATCACGGAAGATTCCTAAATGGGCCACAAAGACACTTGAAAGTGTCCATCCGGATGAAGTTGGAAAGACGGGAACAAGAAGTTCAAAAAGACATGAAGATGGAGGAGGAGCAGATAATTCAAGTGATGACATGGATGTATCATTTGATTGTGAATTTAATTTATCTGCTAACTTTGAACCAACTTCCTTTGAAGAAGCTTCTACTCGTGTTGAGTGGAAAGAAGCTATGCAGAATGAGTATGATGCACTCATGAAGAATGGAACTTGGAAGCTGGTTGACCCTCCAGTTGGAACCAAACCAATTGGCTGCAAGTGGGTGTACAAGAACAAATACAAATCAGATGGCTCGCTTGACAAGCACAAAGCGAGGCTTGTAGCAAAAGGATATGTATAGAAGGAAGGAATTGACTATGAAGAAACGTTTTCTCCTACAGCAAAATGGGCTACCATCCGTACCTTACTCTCTTTAGCTGCTTAGAAAGGGTGGAAAGTTCATTAGATGGATGTGAAGACTGCTTTCTTGAATGGAGACTTGAAAGAGAATGTCTTCATGTCTCAGCCAGAAGGCTTTGTTGTGAAAGGAAAAGAACAAAAGGTATGCAAGCTTGTCAAATCCTTGTATGGCCTAAAACAAGCGCCTCACGCATGGTATGAAAAATTAACAGAGCATCTTTTGAAGTTAAATTTTGAACATTTTGATCTTGATGATGCAACACTGTTTATGAAGAAAGTTGGAAGATCTGTTGTGTATCTTGTGGTGTACGTAGATGATCTTTTGATGACAGGGAATAATAAGAGCTATATAGCATCCATAAAGAAAGATTTGAAAAAGATCTTTGAAATGACAGATATGGGACATCTCCACTATTACTTAGGAATTGAAGTCACTCAACATCCTAAGTACATATTCCTATCTCAGAAAAAATATGTTGGAGAACTACTAGACAAATTTTGCATGACAGAATGCAACCCTATATCTACTCCAATGGAACAGAAAATGAAGCTCACATCAAGCGAAGGAAAAGAATTTGAAGATGCGACCAAGTATCGACAACTTGTAGGAAGACTTATCTACCTTACAACAACTAGACCAAATATTTCTTATGTTGTTGGCATACTTTCAAGGTTCATGCATAAACCTTGTGAAGGACACTGGTCAGCTGCAAAAAGAGTTCTAAGATACTTGAAGGGGACTCAAGACATTGGACTCAAGTACTCTAAGGTGGATGACTTCAAACTTATTGGGTACTCAGACTCAGATTTTGATGGCGATAAGGAGACAGGAGTATCAACTTTTGGATACACTATGAGTCTTGGATCAGCAGCTGTCTCATGGAGATCACGCAAACAGTCAGTTCCGACAGATTCAACAACAGAAGCAGAATATGTGGCTGCAGCTGAAGCAACGAAAGAAATAGTATGGCTCAAGAAGATACTTGAAGATTTGCAAGAAAAACAAGAGAACTCCACTCCAGTATTGATAGACAATACTTCTGCAATCAAGCTGGCTAAGAATCCCAGATTCCATGATCGAACCAAACACATCAACACAAAGTATCATTTGATTCGACATCATGTAGAGGCCAAGACAGTCCATCTTCGACATTGTTCCAAAAATGATCAAGTTGCAGACATCTTCACCAAAGCACTTGGAGGAGAAAAGTTTGAAAGATTCAGAAACATGCTCAGACTTACTAACACCCCTTCGAATTAAGGGGGGGATTGTTGGAATATAATCCATCGGGATTATACAATATGTAAATATTGTAAATATATTCTGAATGTGAATAGTCATGTAGGAATATGAATAGCTTGGTCGGAAGTTGAATCACAACCGACATATGAATTGTATAAATATATGCATTAGCAATGGAATAAGATGAATCGGGAGTTATTTACCTAACATCAATAAACATAATAATCAAATTGCAATACAAGGTTAGGGTGAAAGAGATATTATTTCACATAGGATGAAGACAATGCCAAAAGCCCATCAAATGACCTTCAAAGTCTCAATATTTTATTAACAAAAAGAAGCTTACAAATTCCACCAGAGTTTCTATGCCAAACTCTCCATCTCCTTAGAGAGTGCAAAGCACCTCTCTTTAAACAAAAACTAACAACCTAAAACCTAAGACAGACTCGGCACTTGAAGAGAGCTAAACTTAAGGCGAATTCCCTTGATTTCATGAACTCGGAGCAACAATTGGAATTGAACTGCAAGTTTAGGGTAGGCGAGAGTGGGGAGGTGGCCTCCAACTTAGCTAGGGTCCGCCCACCCTTCTTTGGAAGCATCAACAATCAAATACAACGCTGCCAAGTGTGAAACACGTGAACCTTTGAGATCTGCGTGAGCTTTGAAGGAGAAGAGGACCAAGCTGAAGCTTTAGTTGAAGTGAATGTTAACCAGCGATTGGAAGGAGCCGAACCATCCACTCAACCCACTCGGCATCAATCTCCTTGATTTATGCAATCCGTACGGCTGATTTGCCAGCGTGAACTCCTATCTTCCCATCCATGTGAGCCTTATTTCATTTCCACGTGAAAGTGGTTGACGTCACCACTCCCTCACGTCATCCTCTTATAATATTAATTCGCAGCACCAAACAATTCGCATGGTATGGTGTATAAGATCATGGTTTATAATTCTTTAATTTAAATGGAGGGGGGCCCACACATACCATTCATAACAACCACACACCATGCTAGCATGAGCTCTCCTCTTCACGTCATTCTTTTCATGAAACTAAAACATGACCTCTCCTTTATCCAAAGTTCTAACTCACATCATGTAAAATAAAGTCGTAAGTTAATGGGGACCCATATGCCAAGTCACCTTACCATTAAAAATCATTTATTTGACTTTTTTAAATATTTGACCTTTGGTGCATTTTATCCAAACTTAGCATTTAAATGTTATTTTGACACTCTATTAGCCGAATGATGACTGTCGGGATGCTTCTTCTGGCCAAAACATAGTGAAAGTAGTCCCTGGCGTAAGACGATGCTCCAGACTTGAAAATGAGCCCTACCATGCCGAAAACGGACTCCGAATCACTCTTTTTTTACATTTTGAATTTTCTCATTTAAACCATTAAAAATGGCTTAAAAAACAGAGAAAATTATTTTCCCTCAGAATCACATGAAACTCTAGGGGGACCTAGTACATGTTCATATGACTCAATCGAAATGCCTAGCCTGTTGAAAAACACTGACACAAAGGCTCTAACAACCTCCTAAGGCCGAAACACCAAGACAACTACCCCAGCTTTGGAGATGCGAGTGAAAAACTCGGAAATTATTAGTCGTTTGTTCAACAACCAATAATAACCAAGGGAAAAAACACTCTGGGCTAGTCGGCTTGATGCTTAAGTCCGGGAAGCCGAGCCTTTTATAAAAAATTAAATGCTAGGACATTTTTTTACAATTTCCCCAAGAGGGTATGAATATGCATTTACAAAAAATAAAAAGTTTACCCAAAACTGACTAACTCTGGAGCACACTGAACTTCTGAACTTTGATCCTAAACAGGTGTACTTGTTCAATACTTTGGCGGCTTACCGAAAAATCCACGAAAGTGCAAAATTAGTGGATAACATCTGGCTCCAACTACGGGACGTGTGCTCGATCTAGTCTCTAATGCAAGGAGAGCATACGAGAACACCAGAATCTTCGGTTTCTACATCCTGTAAAAACCTCTCAACTTGACAAGAAAACCTCAGGAGCACAAGTTTTATGAAAAATAGCGAATGATCCAAACGTTACTTTATTCAAAGGAATGACAAAACCTAACTGAAAATTTATTTATTTCTAAGTACAGAAAGAAAATGCTAGAAGTAATTGTTCACTTTGAGGAGCCTATTTTCCTACTCTAAGCATGATATCAAAAAGGTTAGGTGTAATCATAAATCCAATGTAGCCACCTAAGCATTTTATTAATGTAAAAATGTTTTTTCTTGTCTTTGGTTACCAGCCAAAACAAGAATATTTTATTAGAAAATGCAAACCTGCGTGATAATCCAGAATGGGTGGGTTGGATGGGAAATCATAGGCATGAATAATGTCGTCAAACTTCTTCCCAAACTGGTAGGTGCTTGCGCAGGCTGCTTCTATCCATGACCGGATAGCGCTGATATACAAATCGAGATGATGAAGCAAGTCGACTACTCCATCATGCTGATCATCAAGGCTTATCAAATGATAACTCGTTGTATAAGCCCCAAGCTGCTCCAAAACATAAGGAACATCTATATGTGAAGATGATGGCTGAGAAAAAACTTCAATTAGTTGCACCCCATCTGATTCTTCACTACATTGCTTGTCCAAGTCCTCACGACAGATACTCAAATACAACTCTGATTGATCATATGAAAACTCCGACTGTTCTTCTTTACAACTTTCATAAGTCTCAGAATAAACACTCCCCTTGCTAGACACATCATAGATGGGATTCCCAAAAATATTTTCAAAAGTATCATAGGTTGGATTTTCAATAAAAGTCTCATAGTCACCATCGCCATCTATGTTAGATATGAGAGATGCCTCATCACTGGTATCAAGTCCTTGGCTACACTCCTCATTCTGCTCAAAAAAATATTCTTCATAAAGCTAGGTTTCAAAGATATCACAGGGGACCCAACTTTCCAAATATTTGTCATCCGACAGAGAGCATGGAGGATTCTCATCACACAAAACCTCTAAGATTAGATTTTCAATTAAAGACTCGCAGTTATTATCCATCTCATATGTAAGGGATTCTTCCTTACTTGTATCACATCCTTGGCTATATCCCTCCTCATAATCATAGTCATTTTCTTCAAAAAAAGGTCACAAGGTAGACAACCTTCCAAACTATCATCATTATGTTCATTTGTAGGATTAGTACCAAAGTTTTTAGTGAGGTTATCCAATTGTTGACTATAATCTTCGACTTGACCCCAGGTTTCTGTGGTGACAGGATGGAGCTGTCCAACTGCGTTAATGTACTCATGCTCTCTTGAGTATTGTTTGACTCTCTCCAACTTTCTTTGGAAATATTATGCATATCACCAATATTGTTTATATACTCAGGCTCACTTGATGATGCTTCAGGACCACCACCCTCTGGAAAACCATCCTCCCAAACATAGCATGCATAATAGCAACCAGATTCCTCATGGAAATCTTTGCATGCCCTACAAAATGGCTTGTAAGGCTCAACCACATTAGCAGCCTCTAGCTGATGAGGAGACCTCTATTCATGGTTGGGAATTTTTCTTTGCCATGTTGGTTTTGCAGGAAATGTTCTAGGAGGTGGTGGGGGTTGTGTCCTTTCAACAGTGATAACCCGATTCTGAACTTCTTTTAATTGTGCTACGTGCTTTATTTCCATCTCTTCAATCTTTTCAGCGATTTCAATGAATTTATTTTCATAAGCAGTGTTGGATGGCTCTTTCTCTTTAGGTTCCACAGTTTTCAGAGGCATGGACGATCTAGAGTAACCCTGGATGTTTGATTCTCCTGAAGACTGCATGTTTTAGTCAATTTTGAAAGCCAAACCTTGAGCTTGAAGCAATGTAGTGGGCTCTTTGTCTCTTATCTGATACTGGATTTTGCCACTTAATGCTTTTATGTAACAATCCAAAGTGAAAGCTGCAGGAGGAGCATAATTAGCAGGGATGGAATTTGATAACTCTGTGAACCTATTGTTGAATTCATCCATGGTTTATGTATCATATTTCTTCATACTGGTTAAGGATGCCACTAGATGTCTAGGTTCTTTTTTACTGCCAAATTTGTTGAGGAAGGCAGTCTTGAAGGCTGCCATGGTAGCGAATGAATTGTTTGGCAGGTTGTCATACCAGTTTCTAGCTTTACCATCCAAAGATAAAGCAAATAGAGTCATGTCTACATCTTCTTGTTTGTCAGCACCCTTGACATAGGCACCACAGTGTTTGGAAAAGTATCTGAGATGTTGCTCAGCAGAGGTAGAGGCATCGGTGCCTGTGAAAGTGACGAGCTGATCAATGGCCCTTTCAGAAACCTCATGGGGTTGACCTACTATCTGAGAGACGTCTAACTGAGTAAAGTACTCGTTCATCGTGGTAAGGAAACAATTATTATTTTCAGAGTTTTCAAAATTTTCTTGAAACAAAAAATGGATGTCCAAAACAGACTCAGATCTAAGTTCTTCAAGGATCCTACGAGAAGCAAGTTTGTTCAGTCTCCTCCTATAAACCTTTCCAGGCTTGGGGATGAAATTGAGCAAACCTTCAGAGTTTCTTCTAGTTGAATACCTTGAGGTGTTTACTGACAGTGGAGTCGCTAGGTGGATTCAAGTCTAAATTCAGAGAGTTGATCGGACTAAAAATCTACCAAAGAGGGAAAAAGGTAAAAAAACTAAAAAGAAACAAAGGTCGTCCAGGAACAAAAAGATTTGTCCCAGGCAACAGTGCCAAAAGATGTTGTCCGTCGAATGCACACCAGCAGCAGAAATCTTTTGAAAGTTGTCTCCTCACTTATGAAAGTGGGAGAGGTGTGGCCTTGGGGGCAAGCATAGAACCAATTACTGTCACCTACTCCTACATCCTCAGTTTAGGCTAACTCCTAACGAAGCCAAGGGGGGTAGTCCCTAACAAAGAATTTCTACGGCTCAATGTATTTTTAGTGTGTTTTTGGTGCACGGTGATGCAGATGGGTGTTGTTTAGGAGTTTATTATGGTGAAAATATCACAGATTTAAAATTTAAATATCACAAAGGTATACTTGCAATAATTTAAGGACAACACAACTGATTGATTTAAGCAAAGGCATCCATAATGAAATAAAATATGCACTTCAGATATATAAATGAAATGAGCACAAGACCAATGCCTTATCCGATGGGTAACAGAGTCAAGATTGTAGTGCTTGGGATGCAAAGATACAAGCGTTCAGTGTGTTTGTGAGATCATTTTGCAAGTGTTCTTTGTAAATTTTATAAATTTTTAGTGATCTTGATTATTATGGCTAAGAACACAAGGTATCAACCAGAAGATATACCTTCAATGGCTCCTCTCAATGACATGTCGGATCGTCCAGTAGTCCAGGCTAGGTGTCCAAAGAACTTAACCAACCTGTTTGAACTCTGAGACAACGGTTTGTTCCGACGTCACTAGCAAGAATTTGCCCACTACCTCAGTATTTATTGACAACACCGGTTCGTTGGTTATGGGGTTGAAAGTTTTACTTACGATTGTCACTTGTAAGATCAATCAATTTCCAATCACCGTTCTGAGTACAAATCCAACTTTTTAAGGTCGACAGAGCATACTAAGTGATGGAAAGCAACGAAGTAAATTTTATGGGGAATGTGTGTTGGAAATATTTTATTAATCATGAGCACATAGACGAACCTCTCCGACAGAGAGTGCTCTTTACTTTGTCTTATGACAGAAGTTCAAGAGACTTTGGCTAATCTATATGCCTAATGCAAGGATAATGCAAGGATAATGCAATGTAACTAGGCTCTTCGACAGAGAGTGCTCTTGACTTGGGCTATGGCAAGTTCAAGAGACTTTGGTCTCTTTTTAAGAGACAAGTAGATTGTAAATGTGGAAACCAGGTGATAGCTCAAAAAGATTAATAAACAATGACTTGAAAGAAACTAACTTAGCAAAAATAAACTGAACTAGCAACTAGTGTTCTAAGCATAAAATGAAACTACTCTAAGCATGCTAATCACCAAACAAAAGGACAACCCAAGGCTCTTTCCCAAATGGTGGAAGGAAAACACAAAGTGTGGGAGGCCTTATCCCACTTAGCCTTTTTATTAATCGAGTACAATATTGAGGATTTTCAACCTTTTGGGAATTGAAAGTAAGCAAAAACTTGGAACAAGAAGTCTTATGACTTCTTTTAGAAAAAGGAGAGTGAAAAGCTTTAGATCTTCTTGTTTAACACCATTTTCATTGGGTTTTGGATCTTCCTTATGGTTTCTTGATGTGTTTCTCTTCTTCTTTGGGTAATCTCCAAGTGTTTTAGGTTCAAGTCTCTCTTTGCTTCACCTTTGCACTTTATTCTCCTCTCAATGCCTACAACAAACAAAAAACCAAACAACTCACGCACCCATTAGTCATTAGCAAAATAAATCAAACTTGAAACTAATCTAAGATTTAGATCTACAAACTTTATGGATCTAAAACTATAGAAATGAGATCTAATGCAAAGCTACACTAACAATACTAACAAACTAAACTAACAAAGAAAAAATGCAAGCTCTAAACTAACCAAAAGAAAGGGGAGCAAACAAAAAGGAAGCAGAAGAGAGAAAATGGACAAGAGGAGGAGAGGACAATGAAGCAAAGAGAAAACGAAGGGAAGGAAAGGAAGAAGGAAGAAAGAAAGGTAAAACGAGAGGCAAGGAGGAAGACAAAAGAGAGAACCGAGAAGAAAGAGGAGAGAAAGGGGATCTAGGATGAAAGAGGAAGGGTGAGACGAGAAGACTAGCAGAAGGGGAAGAAGATGACAGCAAGGAAGGAAGACGAAAGCAGGAGACCAAGACAAGCCAAAAAAGCAAGATGGCAAGCTTGGTGGGAGATTTTAGGCTTGGAGAAAGATATGACTTGGATCTTCCACAGCTTAGAGATGGGCAGGACTAGTAACAAGTAACCGAAAAGGGTTTTTTAGAAGTCTGTTGGAGAAGGCAAGAAAGATCTGGAACCGCTTGCAACCCTGCAAACAAAATATATTAATAATGGAACATTTGAATGCCGAGAGCCCCTACTAGATGCAATCCCTGAAGACACAAACACTCAATACAAATTGATTAGAAGCCTAAGTACTAGATTGTTAGTCTTCAATAAACATAATAATCAAATTGCAATACAAGGGTAGGGTGAAAGAGATATTACTTCACATAGGATGAAGACACAATGCCAAAAGCTGATCAAATGACCTCAAAAGTCTCAGTATTTTATTGACAAAAAGAAGCTTACAAATTCCACCGGAGTTTCTATGCCAAACTCTCCATCTCCTTGGACAGTGTAAAGCACCTCTCTTTATACAAAAACTGATAGCCTAAAACCTAAAACAAACTTAGCACTTGAAGAGAGCCAAACTTGAGGTGAATTCCCTTGATTTCATGAACTCGGAGAAACGATTGGAATTGAACTGCAAGTTTAAGGTAGGCGAGAGTGGGTAGGTGGCCTGCACCTTAGAAAGGCGCCCCCCACCTTTCTTTGAAAGCATCAACAATCAAATACAACGATGCCAAGTGTGAAACACGTGAACCTTTGAGATCTGCGTGAGCTTTGAAGGAGAAGAAGACTAAGTTGAAGATTTAGTTGAAGTGAATGTTAACCAGCAATTGGAAAGAGCTGAGCCATCTACTCAATCCACTCGGCATCAATCTCCTTGATTTATGCAATCCGTACGGCTGATTTGCCAGCATGAACTCCCCTATCTTCCCATCCACATGAGCCTTATTAAAGAATTTAATGGATGACGAAGGAGGATCTCCTATAGTTGGTAATGTGTATTAAAGGAAAACCCAGTCAAGGGAATACTCTCCTCCAAAGCACATTGCCTTTGACTCTGTTGATGGCAATGGCTCTATTCGAGTTGTGGTTCATTCTTTAAATAATATGTATGTTGGTTCATGTTGATGATTATTGCTTGGACAGGTGCTTTTGCATAGGCTATGTGTCTAGCAAGCAGGAGCTGTCCAAATTACCTCTCTTGTTACTTGCTTGAGAGAGTAACTGACTTTTATCTCCTTCCTAAGTCTAACTTAGGAAAAGCACATTAATTAATTTAATGTTGGCTAATTACTAAAAGTGAGCTTAAGATTAATTCGTAGTCATTGATGTTAAGTGAGGCTTAAGATATAATCTTGTCCATCCATCAATTTGTAGATTGGGGGTTAGTGTTTTGGTCATTGAGAAGCTATAAAAGAAAGCTTAAGGAGAAAATATAGACACACAAGAACACAAGATGATTTCAGAGAAAGATTTTCTAAAGAGAAGAGTGAGAGACTCAAGGAGTGAGAGACTCGGGGAGTGAGATACTGAGTGGCTGATGAGAAGAGTGAGAGACTCTCTGAGTGAGATACTCAATGGCTGAAGAGAAGAGTGAAAGGATTTTGCAACAAGAGAGAAATTCTAGAGAGAGCGTCAAATCACCAAGGAGTCGATCCATACAACGATGCAAGAGGGTCCTATCGCTGACACAGGTAGTCGTACGATTTACATGACCAATCGTATAGCTAACGTAGGGTTCGAATCTCTGGCGCGGGCTGATGCAGGGGGTTTGTGCGACTAACATAGTCATCATACAGGTTGATGCGAGTAGGGTCGATTCGTACCGGGTATCACAAGGATGATGCAGGGTCGATTTTCCTTGTGGGGCAATTTCTCCAGTGTGTCAA
Source organism: Pseudotsuga menziesii (assembly GCA_001517045.1). NCBI lineage: Eukaryota > Viridiplantae > Streptophyta > Pinopsida > Pinales > Pinaceae > Pseudotsuga > Pseudotsuga menziesii. The sequence continues at coordinate 459,442 of LPNX011174346.1, read as the reverse complement.
TTTTCTCTGGGACTGAGCTACCAGTTCCTTTGTTGTAATTTCTTAGTCTCTCTATGAGCCAAGGCTAATAAATAACATTGAACATTGGCTTTTCCCAATTGGGGTTTACCAGGGTAAATAACTATGTCAAATGTGTGATTGATTTGTTGTTTATTTTGTTGCAAAGTTATTGGTTAAAATATTAAGTATTTATGTTATAACTTCTCTAAAAATTATTGAGAAAAAATGAGAATTTGGTATCAAGAAAAATTTAACACGATATCTAAGCAAGGTTGGCTCTAAGAAGGAAATCACATTTGGAAAGGGTTTACAACACAAACAAAAAATATGCATTGGTAAGGTTATTTGATTAGACAAAATGACATCAACTAGATTTAACTTTGATGACTGGTGGGAAGGTGGGTCCAACTATAGTTCCTCGAAGGAGAGGATAGCATTAGTGCTAATGGAGAACAAGATTTGGGATTTTACAGATCAGCAACAAACCAGTCCTACTGGTGCTACACAGCTGGCTAAGTATACGAAGGAGGATGTGAAAGAAAAGAGGATCATTCTAGACAGATTGAAGGATCATGTGATACCTCATCTGTTTGGGAAAAAGACAGCCAAGGAGATGTGGGAGGCTCTGACAAGTTTATACTAGAGTAATAATAGCAATAGGAAGATGGTGTCGAAGGAGGAACTCAGGAACACCAAGATGTCTAGATCAGATAAAGTGGCTTCTTATCTCACCAAGATCACATGGGTTTGTGATAAGTTGGCAGCAGTTGGGGAGATAGTGGGAGATGCAGAGTTGGGAAGGATGTTTATGGATGGCTTTACCAAGCCATGGGAAACTTTCCTCAAAGGGATCACTGCACGAGAAAATATTCCTACCTAGGAGAGGTTATGGGATGACTTCATCCAAGATGAGATTCTAGAAAAGTCTCTATATCGAGGCCAGTGAAAGGGTGATGATGAGAAGAACGTTGCTCTTGCAAGTCATGCAAGGAAGCACAAGGTGAAGACCAAGAAGAATGTGGGTTGTGCTTTTCCATTATGCAAGTCAGTTTTTGAACAAGAAGAAGGGAAAGAGAGGCACAAGTTGTGTTATCACAACAATTCTTGTAGTTGCCCCTATGGATAATCATGTCGAGCATGGTAGAGGGGAAGGCCTCCAAAGTTGTGACCCAAGAGCGCTCTGACCACTACTAATGAGTAGTTGTCACATTGAAAAGAGCTCTCTTAGCTTTAGACCAAGCTATGAGCTAAGCCAAGGGGGGGACCCTTGATAACTGATGAAAGCTAATTGTTAAAGACAAGACACACACACCAACAATTACAAGCAAAGGCAAGTAGGGGTACCTTGACTAAGTGACCCTAGACTACACAGATCACTACTAGATGAAAATATTGTGAATAGATGGAATATGCACGTATGTATCAGATCTTAAATAAGTAATGAAATTACAAGATTTCAGTAGTGCAATGATTAAGAGATGATCTAGGGTGAAAATAGTGCTAAGTGTGAGTGATTGAAAGTCTACCCTAGGGGGATTTAGCTACTAAGGGCAGAAATTTGAAAATGATTTCAAGTTAATGGCTATCTTATCACTTAGAAATTCAGTTTGATGCAAGATATGTCAATTAAAACACAAACCAACAACAACCAAGACAAGTCACCAAACAAGCAAAGCAAATAGTTACCCAAGCAGGGTGAATTGCCTCTAAATGGATCAGTGTCATAGGTTGGGAAAATGGAGTCAAATTCAAACACTAGTTGGTTCCTAGATAATAAGATAAGATAAGATAATATTATTAATGTCCAACTAATGACCACTGTTATCACATATATAGTAGCCAAGCTATCATATTCTATTTTTCAGATACAGTATTTTTCAGCCAAATCTCTTACATACGAGATGCTGAGATGAGCAGTTTTGACGGATCATTATTTTGTTAGTGGACTATTATACTCTCCCATGTGTAATGTTCCGTTTTTGAAAAATAGGGAATTGACCAAGGACCTTTAATACCGAGAGCAGATTAGGACAATTATTCAGTCATCAATATAGTAAAGAGGGCCATCAGAGTTATTATCATAAAGCATGCGGAGCATGCAGGCCTTATTTCTTAAGTATTAAAGTCAACTTGAAATTAGAATTGCATGCATGCAAAAGTGAGCATAAACACTAAAAGTGACATGCAAACCCTAAAACTACATAAGGATCTATTTAAGAAGACTTATGGGACTAAAGGAGACACTTATGATTTTATTGATTTGGAGCTTTTTGAGAAGCAACACAGCATGCGGCCACGGCAATTGGGGTTGAAAACGGCGTCTTCAACTAACGAGATTTCGGTAGAGAAATATCTGCCCTAGTCTCCTTCGGGGTAAACCATCCAGGTCCACCATCAGCTCTTCATCTTATTCATCCATATACAGCAAAGAGCACCAGTTCTTCACCAAATCAGTTATGGATGCATGCATATTATCTCTGGAGCATTATCACTGATAAGTGTTGATCTGTCACCATAAAATTCTTTGCCCTAATTAGCTATAAAATAGGGCCATTTGCCCGGTACTTTGCATGCAAGTTTATTTCAGTATTATTGTAAATCAGGAGGCTTAAGCAAGCCCTAGTATAAAAAACAATGGAATATCCGCATCTGGGATATTACACCATGTCAAAACTGAGTCTCAGGACACTCAGATCAGAGGACTGATGTAGCCATTTAGTCATTTACAGAGCAGTTGATGATGCCCAGACTGGTTTTAGTGTTTTCTCATTGGACAGATGATGATTCAGATGGATTATTTGCATGGCTATGACTCAGCATTTATTATATTGTGTTACAATTATCATTGCTCTTATACTCATTTTTGTGACATATACTAGCATTTAGTGTCATGATCTGGCAGCATTTAGTGTCATGATCTGGCAGTCATAAATATATGGACTTAGATGTATTTATATTATGTATTGATGTCCCTACTTAGACTTGGAAGTTCATGATCTATACTCATTGGTTTTACCCTCCTTAGGGAGAATAGAGGTAGTCATTCCCACCATTGCTTTGGCTTGCTAGTGTTGGCTTCATCTTTCACTGTCTCCACCCATCCATTACCTTCCAGTTTTGGTTTAACTTGACTTACTACTTCACTTGTGGCATGGAGGACCTTTCCCCGCTAGAACCTTTGTTGGACAAACCTCCTTGTTTATATTGTGTCTTGGCTCTGAGTTGGTGACAGAACTTGCCTTTGGTGAGTTAGATTGTATGCCTAAATCATTATGGTCGATTGTCTCGATGTTTGGCATTGTGCAAAACTACCCCTAGTCGCTTGAGATGTTGTTGGCTAAAACTGAAAGCTCATGTACTACTTGTATTGGAAATATTTATATATGCGCCCATGGAAAATGTAAATTCTAAAATGTGTTTCTTAACATATGTGAGCAAAGGGCCAGAGCAATGAAATGCTAAAATACCCCTTGAAGGGTATAAGAAAAGGTCCCAAAAGCAATGGTTAAATATATGCTATATCCAAATATTGCTGACCTTATGAATTTGAATATGTCCCGGATGAAAGCTACGATTTGTTGTGCTTTTAAGCACTGGTGAAGTCCCAAAGGGTCATATAGTCCAAAAAGACCATGGAAATAAAATTGATGGTCCTAATGAACCTGGATCAAACTTGATGTAGACATGATGCCTAAGTTGAATAGGCACTCACTGAACAACTCAACCATTTGTGAGGCACTGCCATTCCCTGTGTAGTTGTAACTTGTTTGTCCGGCATGTGGTTATAGTGAGTATTTCCTTTCCATATCCAAAGTGTCATGATGTTAAGTTGATAGTCGTTCTTTGCCTTAGCCTTGTAAATTTCAGCCTTCACCCTTCACTAGCAAATCAACTACAACTATGAAGTGCGTATAGTCCTGAAAGTCTGGTCTGAGTAATAATAAATAAAACCCTATATATGTATTTGGTTGATGTACCGCCAGTGAGATGGTTGCTACTTGTTGTGATTGTTGCTTAAATGATTTGTAGAGCATCACTTAGCCTTATAACACTTGCAGCAGATGGATGATAGTCTGAGTTATATTATTGGTATCTAGTCATTTACAGATGATTATATTGTCTATTGGATATGATTGATGATCAGGTAGAGACTTGGAAAGGCTATGAGTATACACCCTACATGGATTTGGACTCTCTTAGGCTAATGAGATAGTTTGTTTTCAGTTCCAGGCACTTGCAAAGATGGTCAGGCTCATTTTACTCTCTTGATGCAGTTTTGTTTCACAGGATGATGTGTCTGAGCAGGGAGATGTTTTTATTGGATCTCCTAGGGCGTTGTATGGGGCATAGGGGGTGCAGCCACTTGATTGTACCATAGTACCCCCATCCCAGAGAGGCTAGTGGGCTCAATTGGACAATGCAGGCACCCAGAGAGGCTGTTTTGGTAGGTTCACATTTCTCGAGGCAGATTAAAAAATGGTTAAATGGCTATTGAAGAAATCAATTTGGGCTACTGAGGCAAGGAAATGACATGGGATGAGTCATGATGATGAGAGTGAAGAGATCTTGGGGTTGAACCTTTTGGGAAGACTTCTTAGAATTTTTCGAACTATAGCCTCCTCAACCTCTTCTCCCAAACCTCTGATGGTATTCACAAGCTGATCAACCCGAAGAATATAGGCTGATATGTCTTCGTCTTCATTCATCCTTAGATGTTTGAATTGTCCTATGTATGTTTGAAGTTTGGCTTCCTTGACTTTGTTGTCTCCTTCATATGTGGTTTGGAGTTTGTCCCACATTTCTTTTGCAGAGGGGCAGTTCATCACTTTGTTGAAGACGAATTAGTCTATAGCACCTATGAGATGATTTCTAGGCTTTGAATTGTTGTTGTATTGAATCAACTCATATGCATCTGTTGGCGCGATCTTTCGTACTTTGTACCCATTCTCGATACTCTGCCATATTTCAATTCCTTGAGCTTCCATGAAGGCACTCATCCTTATGCTCTAGAATGCATAGTTGCTCCCATCAAACAAGGGTGTTCCATATTTCCTTTGTTTAGCAAACTTCCCCGTAATTACCTTCCAGCGGTTTGTCTATTCTAAAGGAACCTGCTCTGATACCAATTGTTGAAATACTAAGAGGGGGGTGAATCAGTATTTATACTATTTAAAATTTTAATCAAAAGTAGGTTGTTGATCACCAATCATAGCACATCATCAACGTGTATAAAAATAACAAGTTGCACAGTACACAATAATTTTTGACGTGGAAACCCAAGTTCTAGGGGTAAAACCACAGAAGTTTTTTAAAAATAGTTTTCCAAAAATAACTGGAAGGAGGAAACAACACCTTATTATAAAGACTTCAATTTTCCAGCTGCAACTGGAAGGACGCTTCAACCCCCTGATTTACAGGCTCCAACCTGAAGGAAGCTACAACTCCCTACTTCTCCGACTTCAACTGGAAGGAGGCTACAGAGTCCTTTCCTTGCCCCGTCCTGCCACCCTGATATGAAGATAGAAACTGTTCAACCACTACCGCACTGATCCTGCGGACTTGCCAATCATCACCTGTACTGCACAATTTGTACCACACTGCACAACCTATACCACACTGCACAACCTGTATACCCGCCATGTACCAATCTCTGAATCTGCTGCTGATAACCTCTGCACTTTGATCACTGCCAAATAATCCTTGTATACCAACAAGTCATTTTACTTCCATACACTACTCATTTACATCCTTGTGCACCTCATCATACACAGTCACTGAACAAATAATCCTTCTCTGCTTCCACTGAACATAAGGCATGCATCATCATCATCATAGGGTATGCATCATCATCGTCATAGGGTATGCATCCTCATCATCAAATATACATCATCATCATCTCAGTGTGCACCGCATATACATCATCAACATCAAGTATACACCATAATGCATAGGAGAGCATCATCACACTATGGTATGCATGTACATCATAATGTATAGGAGTGCATCAACTTCATAGAGTATACATAATTAACACATGCATTATCATCATAAAGTGTATCATATCATAACATAAAGGTATGCAACATCATCATCATAGCCTCCATAATGAATTCAAATATATATATAAATATAGAGGCTTACATACTAAGATCAAATATTAACTCTAGCCATGAGAGACATGTGCCATTACAAGAGAAACCATGAAGCATGAACCATACCCTATTGAAGATCACAAGATGAAGAAAAAGTAGAAAAACCAAAAGAAACTCTATATCATGTCATCACATATCCCTCGTAACAATATTTCCAACGAGCCAAGAATTTTGTAATTTCGATTCCGTATGAGAAAGTTATGACAATTTTAGTGAAGATGCCCAAAAATTTCTCTGTCACAAAGTTTTACACTTTTCTCCAAGAGTTGTGAAATTACTGAGAGAATTGATGATGAACAAATAAAATGTTTGATATTCTATTTATATAGGTTGTGGAGAAAAATTATTACCTTGGGCCGACATGCAATTCAAAATTACAAATAATTAAATTCTCTTTTGTTTTGTCAGCTCACCCAAAAAGGTGGGGTCACCAACTTCAAAAATTCATATCTCTTCAATCATAAGGAGTTAGAAGATGCTCTACATATCAACAGAAATGACTTGAAGAGGACTATCTCCCTATGATGGGTTTATTTGCAAATTTTTGGTCTAATACCCTTAAATTCTTCAATTTGTATAGGACATCAAGACTCCACACAAAAAGGTGCCAAAGACCATGTTACCTTATGCATAAGTTCCAAGGTCAAAGTCTTTAATGGACATCATCAAAGGCATGAGGAATTCAATGGTCTTCACATACACATACTTAACATCAATAAGGAGGAGGTCTCCACCATATACTTATCATATCAAGGGTACTAAGGTATGGGGGTGCCTAGACTTCTCCTAGGGTACCATGACCTCATTAAAAACACAAATGTCCACATAATGGGTCATTTGGACTCTTTGAAGTTATACACTTCTTCAACCAACCAAGGACTCTTTCTAGGGTACTAGGGAATAGGTTGTGGTACTGGGGAATCCAAAGAAACGACTGGGGAACCATAAGACATATTTAGGGGTACTTAAACAATCTATAGGGTGTACAGGACTTTTGGCAATGTCCCAAGGATTCCAAGGGCTTCAGACTTGGGCTTGGATAAGGTCAAAAGGTCTCTTTTGACATTTACACTTACTTAACCCTCAAGGGAACCTCAAGGGGCACCAAGACACGCCGACACACATCTGTTGGCATCAATGACAATTTAGTCAATAGGCCTTCCCTAAGCACCTGTGGCCTGGAACCCATGGTTCCGGACAAGTGAAACACAATTTTTTCCTTCCCAAATCTTTTCTCATGTCATCATCCAACCAAGTTTTCTTTGGCCATTCCTGTTGAACAGGTCTTTTTCCTTTGTCTTTTACTGGGAAGTTTGTTTTAGGTGGAAACTTGTTCTTCGGAATTGAATCTTGTAGATATTTGGCTCTGCTAATCGCATCCTGTAGAGTGGATAGTTTGTAGGCTTTCACCCACCCCCGCAAAGGTCCTATCAAGGCCTCTGAAAACAACATAATCAATCTGCTCTTTGACACATCTATTACGATAACAACGATTCTCTGAAACTCTGAGATGAAGGCCTCGGCACTACCTGTCTGTTTGAGTTGAGCTAACTCTCTAAAGTGTATCTCCGGGTCCTTTCTGTCAAACTGCTCCATGAGTCTCTGTGTGAATTCACTGTAGGAACTGATAGAGTTGTGACCCAATGTCACTAGCCCATGGTACCACCACTCATGGGCCTCTCCGTTCAGATGTAAGGTAGCCAATTTAATGGTATATGTCTTCGTCATAAGGTTGAGTTGGAAGTAAGTATCCAACTTCTGGACCCATATCCTCGTTGAACCTTTGTGAGTCCCGTCAAAGTTAGGGATGGTCAATCTACCCAAGGTTTTCTGCAACTCATAATTCTGGGTAAATCCACTGTTAAAGTTTCTTGGTCAGTTCCTACTTTTCATATTGCAGAAGTCTGAGAATGACATTGTTGCATGGAACTCATCTCCCAAATTCATGTACTCATGTAAGTACGCCCCAAATGGTTCACTACGTTCTACTGGCATGACTGTTCCTGCTACTGCATCTGCCAAGAAATGAGGCATAGTAGGTCTGCTGGAAGGTTTGTTATATATATGGGGAGAGTTTTGCATATTGGTGTAAGCATGCTTCCCACTACTACTGGTGGACCCTCTATCTACAGGTGAAAGAGGTATACTGCTATGACCTGGTTCTGGCTTTAGAGCCAACCTTTTTATTGCATGCAATTCTTCCTTTTGTCCCTTAGCTAGGTCATCCAATGCATTCACCAAGCTACGAAATCCCAACCTATCCCATCTCCCAAATTCCTATACTCATGTAAGTAAGCCCCAAATGGTTCACCAGGTTCTACTGGCATGACTGGTCCTGCTACTGCATCTGCTAGGAAATGAGGCATAGTAGGTCTGCTGGAAGGTTTGTTATATCTATGGGGTGTGTTTTGCATATTAGTGTAAGCATGCTTCCCACTACTACTGGTGGACCCTCTATCTATGGGTGAATGAGGTATACTGCTATGACCCGGTTTTGGCTTCAGAGCCAACCTTTTTATTGCATGCAATTCTTCCTTTTGTCCCTTAGCTAGGTCATTCAATGCATTCACCAAGCTACGAAATCCAAACCTATCTTCCTCTTCCCTTGTTCATGTCCCTCTGTCATGTATACCAGTTGGGTCCATGTCGAGTTGGTATCTTCTAACTAGATATCCTCAAATTCCTGCTCATCAGTGTACCTACTCTTCCTTCTTCTATAGGTTACAAAACTATCTTATTTTGTATTCATTTACTTCTCATGTTCAAGCCCACAGCTGGCAAGGAACATGCTCTGATACCACTATAATATCTCAAACTGATATTCTACGGTTCTTTACTACTAAATTGTTGTTCATACACTCAATGATGTGCAAAAGACTAAATAAAAAAATGCATGCGACATTGTCGTGCCCAAATGTCCTAAAATTTAGTAGATCTGGATAAATTATAGGGTGGAAAGTTTCAAAAAGAAGTTCTACACTTACCACTGATAAATAGGTTGATAATACTCCAGAGATATACTGGATGCATGTGGTGTTGAATAGGGAATATAATGGTGCTCCCTTCCTGCTGTTGACGCCCAGCTGCAAGGAGATCCTCTTCCAAATGAAGCTTGACGTTTTTTCTGAAGGAGGAGGTTGTTGCTGCTAAGATTTTGTGGAGATGGTAATCTCTCCTCCCCGAAGAGATTCGCTAGAGCATGCAAAGGATCTGACTCCTCCAATACTCCTAGCAAATTGTTTTGCTGAAGAGGGTGATGTCTCCTCTTCCCCTAAAAAGTTGTTGTTGGATGCCCTAAGTGTGTTGATAATGGGTCGATAATCCCTCAATGTGATGTACTGAGCCTACTGATGGGAATGGTGAAATATGTAGAGAAATGGCTGAGCTGAAGGACCCTAGCGAATCCCTATGGGTTTTCCAGCTAAATCCCAACTATAAACGTCAATCTGCAAAAGGTGTTATGGTGGTGTGGAAACATTGAATACGGAAGTGTACGGTGAATGTTGATAGTAGACCTAGATGGCCTACCCTGAAAGAGACTAGGGCAAATAAATTTCACTGCCGAACCCTCATTAGCTGAAGATGTCATCCTCAACCCCAACTGTTGCGATCGCACTTGCTGTTGCTGCTCAAAAACTCCCAATCAACAATAATAATAATAGATGCCCTCTTTGGTCCAATAACCTTCTTAAATAGAATAGCATGTACTTTTAGGGTTTGCATGTCACTTTTAGGGATTACACTTCACTTTTGCATGCATGCAATTCTAATTTCATGTTGACTTGAAGCCTAAAGAAATAAGGCTTTCTTTATCAAACTAATCACTTTAATACTGAATGAGTGTCTCGATCTGTTTGAAGTATCAAATGTCCTCAATCAATTCACTTTTATGCAGTACCCGCTCGAACCTATGGGAATTAAGTAGGTTAGAGGGTGTTTTGGTACTTAATTAGAAGAGGGCATTACAGCCTAGGTGTAGGTGGCACTTATGTATCCTTAGGTCAGGGTGTTAGAGAAAGTTTCCCTTCTATAGCCATTAGTGTAAGTGTGTATGGTTCTTCATCAAGGGGTTAAAGAATGGGTGGCTTTTCTTCTAAGACTCCTGGTGTGTGAGTGGGTTGTTATCTTTCTAGTGATCCAAGAGTTGGAGCAAGTGGCTCATTGATGGGTGGTTCATGTTCAATTATAGTGTAGGGTGTTGGTGGCTCGATGGTGAAACGTTCAGTTAGTATTTCTTTGGTAGCAGAAAGCCTCCAGAACAATGACCTGTTGACCTTCTGGCCAAGGAAAGCTTCATTCATTCTAGGTCTGGTTCTTTGGATGTTGAACCTAGATCACAGGTTACATCTAACAAGCGGATGGAGTTATCCTCCCCGAGTCGTATGGACAAACCAATAAGAGAGATGAGCCCAAAGCCACAAGCAAAGTTCTTTAAATATGCGACTGTTCACTCGCCCGATCTCTAGAGGCCAAATTTTGAGGGATTTGAGATGGAGAACAAATATAGCAGGTTAGGTCTTCATCTTCCTTCAAAGTAAACTTGTCTTTACAGACTTGGAAAGTGCAAGGGATGACAATTCCCAGACAAGCAATTTTCCTAAGGTTTCTGACCAGATGTGGTTTTCACGCAAGAGGTCAACTCAATTAGGTTCAATCATAAAAACAATATGAATTATTGTTGGAATGGTCCCTTTTGGGCCTCAAAGTATTATCAAGGGAATGGAGGGGTAGTGGTATACCTTTCATTCTATTTTCAGAACTATATGGTAATGTTTGGTTTGGACCTTCAGGGTTGATGTGTCTTGGTGGTTACTTGGCTTGATCAAAGAGGTTGATATGGCACATTCTTCAAGGGTGCATCACCTACTTAAGGCCTATTATATCATTTTCCTTAGTTAAATTCGTTATTCAAGCACATTGTAATGTCCTCTGCCAATTAGGCCTTAAGGCCCCAAAACCGCTAACCTATGTGATTCATGTGGGTTCGAGCGGTTACTGACAGCTAGGGAATCAGCTAAGAACTGATGCCATCCATAGAAGATCTAGGGCATCATCATTCGGTCGAGAAGGGCCACCAGGGCCAAAGGCCACCTTCGTGCATGCCATCCTAGCATTATTTAATAATGCATGCACTCTTTAAGTCTCCATCCGCATGCATGCAAGTCAACGGCAAATTAGAAGATAAAGTGAATTAATTAGGTCAAAGATTAGGTTTTGCGCAGTTGAACTTTATAAATAGAGGATAAAGCGAGAGGAGACTTCACTTTGGATTATGATTATTTTGGGAGCTCTTGGATAATAGCACAGCAGTTGGGGTTGGAGACGGAGTCTTCAGCTAACAGGATTTCGACAGTGAAACATCTGTCCTAGTCTTATTCCGGGTAAGCCATACAGGCTCACCACTTGTTCTTTATTCATTCATCAGTTATCTAGTACATGGTATAGATCGTTGCAGGGACACGTGTGCAGCCGTAAGAGGGGGTTTTCAGCCAGAAAGCCCTAATCATCTGTTGGGCCTTCAGATCTCAGTTTCCTTCCGAAACTCAGGCACCATTCTCATCATCAGCTTCATACTCCGGTACCGGGTGATTATCAGATCCATCAGGGCTCTTCCGAAGCAGTTATTAGCAGTTTCGGAGTTCCAGGGCGTGAGTAGTTGCCTCTCTGAAGCAATTCGCTACCCTGCCTAGAGGTCTCAGAACCTCCGCATGCATCAGGCATTCTCTTCGGCACTGAAAACATATCGACCCGGCAAATTCGCAGTTCCATCGAACACCTCCTTCCTTGAGTGCGTCACCCTTTTCTGACTGGGGCGTCTTGTTGCTAGGGTTCACCTGGAGCAGAGGAGATCCACCTATTTCCGATCCAGTATCCGGTGCTTGCATACTTTCTCCGGAGCAGTTCAGTCGGCTTATCAGTGGTAAGTGTTCATTCTATCTCACAAACCCTAACCCTAATTTTTCCTATAAAATAGGGATTTTTGCTTGGCAGTTTGCATGCCCCGTTGTATCAACATATTTGTATAGAAATAGAAAATATCGGGATTTGGGATATTACAGTGGTATCAGAGCTATTTTCTTTGCCAGATGTGGGCTTAACAGATGAAAAATAGATGAATACAGAAGGAGATCCTTTTGTAACCTATAGGAGGAGGAAGAGTAGATACACAGAAGAATTTGAAGATATCCAACTAGAAGATACCAATTTAGACATGGAACAAACAGGTATACATTCGGATAGGGGAAAAGGAACGGGAGAAGAGGAGGATCGGATGGAGTTTCGCAGCTTGGTCTCTGCATTGCAATAGCCAAAGGACAAAAAGAAGTCCTCAATGCAATCAACAGACTGTCAGCGAAACCGGAACCAGGTATCAACAGTACACCTCCCTCACCGGTAGGGCGGGGATCTTCAAGCAGTAGTGGAAAGATGGTGTACACCAACATCCAAAACACTCCGCACATATACAGTAGACCTACTATCGGGCCTACCATGCCTCACTTCTTGGCAGATACAGTAGGGGGCCCGGTCATGCAGGTAGAACCCAGCGAGCCTTTTAGGGCTTATTTGCAGGAGTACAGAGACTTAGGGGATGAGTTTCATGCTGCAATGTCTTTCTCAGACTTCTGCAACATGAAGAGCAGGAACAGGCCCAGGAATTTCAACAAGGGTTTCAATCACAACTATGAGCTGCAGAAGACCTTGGGCAGGTTAACCATCCCAAACTTTCATGGGACTCGCAGAGGATCAGCAAGAACATGGGTCCAAAAGTTGGATACCTATTTCCAACTCAACCCCATGACGGAGACAAACGCCATTAAGTTGGCTACACTTCACTTGGACGGAGAAGCTCACGAATGGTGGTACCACGGATTGGTGACATTGGGTCACAACACCATACATTCTTACAGTGAGTTCACTCAAAAACTCATGGAGAGGTTTGACAGGAAAGATCCAGAGATCCATTTCAGGGAGTTGGCTCAACTCAAGCAGACTGGTAGCGCAGAATCTTTCATTTCAAAATTTCAGAGGCTAGCCATTATGGTAACAGATGTGTCAGAGAGCAGAATGACTATGTTATTCACTGAGGCCCTCATAGAGCCACTACGGGGATGGGTGAAAGCCTACAAACCCCTCACTCTGCAAGATGCTATTAGCCGGGCAAGGGATCTTCAGGATTCAGTCCCTAAAAACAAATTCCCTCTGAAAACCAATTTTCCTGTTAGGGACAAGGACAGGAAACCTTTCCAGCAGGATGTGCCCAAGAAAACCTGGTTAGTTGAGGACACCAGGAAAGATTTGAGAAGGAAGAAGTTGTGCTTCACCTACCAGGAACCATGGGTACCAGGACACAGGTGC
>LPNX011174346.1:423140-445715 GCA_001517045.1 Pseudotsuga menziesii | reverse complement strand
CATTGACTCCGCTTGGGTAGCCAAGAGAGGTATTCAGACCGAGAAGTTCAAGGGATTCACTGTAGCAGTAGCCAGGAACTCCAGCATGGAGTGCAACTACTGGGTCCCAAAACTGAATGTTGCCTTAGGTAACCATCAGATGACAGACTCTTTCTATGTAGTGGATGTAGCGGATACTCATGTGGTATTGGGTGTTCAGTGGCTTTACTCTATAGGGAAATACACTACAAACTATAGGGCAATGGAAATGGAGTTCCAGGGGCCAGACCGCAAACGGGTAGTTTTGAGGGGCATGAACACTTATCCCCCAAAACCGGTCTCATCACAGAGAATGGAGGCAATGCTCCGACAGGATGATATAGAATGGGCTGCAGAATGTTTTGTCACCTTCAGGAAACCCCCAGAGACCAGCTCACAACACCCCAGTGACATTCAAGCCTTGCTACAAAAACACGAAAAGGTTTTTCAGGACCTTCCATCAGGCAGACCACCAGACCGAGGTTTTGAACACATCATCGAGCTAGATGAGGGAACACAAGCAGTCATCACCACTCCTTACAGGCATCCCAAAAGGTACAAGGATGAGATTGAGAAAACCATAAAAGAATTACTGGAGCTTGGTTATATACGAGCCAGTTCTAGCCCCTTTGCATCTTCAGTAGTTCTGGTTAAGAAGAAGGATGGTACTCTGCGTATGTGCATCGATTATCGAGCACTTAACAAAAAGACCATCAAGAACAGGTATCCCATTCCCAGAATTGACGAACTCATGGATGAGCTTCGGGGAGCTCAATACTTCTCCAAGATTGATCTTCGCTCGAGGTACCATCAGATCAGGTTAAAGGGACCAGGACATCTCCAAAATAGCTTTCTGCTGTCATTATGGTCACTATGAGTTTCTGGTCATGCCCTTCGGACTGACTAATGCTCAGGCCACTTTTCAGTCATGCATGAACCATACCTTCCGAGCACAACTACGTAAATTTTTGCTGGTATTATTTGATGACATCCTGATTTACAGCAAAACCTGGGAAGAACATCTGAAACACCTGGACGAAACATTGAGTATTTTAGAAGAGCATTCACTATATGGAAAAATGTCCAAGTGTGAGTTTGGCATAAAAGAAATGTTGTACTTAGGACACGTAATCAATGCAGAAGGAGTACAGGTTGACATGGAGAAAATCAAGGCTATCAGAGATTGGCCTGCGCCAAAAACAGTTACAGAGTTGAGAGGGTTCCTAGGTCTGTGTACTTATTACCGGCGATACGTTAAGGGATTCTCCCAATTTGCAGCACCTCTTACAGATCTCACCAAGAAAGGAGCATTCACTTGGACAGAGTTAGCACAGAAAACTTTCGAGGAGATGAAGGTTATTATGAGTTCTTGTCCAGTTCTGGCATTACCAGATTTCTCACAACGTTTTGTGGTAGAATGTGATGCCTCAGGGGAAGGGTTAGGAGCAGTGTTGAGCAGAATCATCACCCTATTGCATTTGAGAGCCGTAAACTGAAGAACTACGAGCGCCATTACTCCATATATGACAAGGAGATGCTAGCCATCTTGCATGCTCTCACAAAATTCAAACAGTACCTGGTGGGCAGTAAGTTCAAAATCAAAACCGATCATAACAGCCTCAAGTATTTCTTGGAACAGAAGGAACTGAATGAGCGACAGCAGAAATGGGTCAGCAAGGTACAAGCTTATGATTTCGAGATCGAGTATGTGAAAGGTAAGAATAATGTAGTAGCTGATGCATTATCCAGGCGTCTAGCCCTATTATCTCTCAGTAGTATATCCACGGATTGGAAGGCACTTCTCTTGGTGGAATACTCCAAAAATAAATTCGCTTGCGAATTATTGGACGGGCAAATTCAGGATGACAGGTACAAGATTGTGGATGACATCATCTATTACAAGGACAGAATATACCTCGTTCCAGAATCCACATTGAGGAAAAAGATCATTCAGGCAGCCCACGATTCTCCTTTATCAGGGCATCAAGGTTACTTAAAGACCTACAGGTAGATCAGAGAGAGGTTCTCATGGAAGGGCCTCAAGGGGGAGATTATGCAGCATGTCCGGGAATGTAGCATCTGTCAACAGAACAAGATTGAGAACACCCATCCCGCAAGGTTACTCCAGCCACTACCGATTCCAGAACAGAAGTGGGAGAGCATCTCCATGGACTTCATTACAGGCTTGCCCAAGGTCCAAGGGCGAGATTGTTTATATGTAGTAGTTGACAGACTGACCAAGTTTGCACATTTCTTCTCGATACCATCAGACTACTCGGCAGCTCAAGTAGCGGAGTTATTTTTCAGGGAGTTTTTTAGGTTACACGGGTTGCCTAAGACCATTGTCAGTGATCGTGATAGTAGGTTCACGGATGCCTTCTGGCAGGAACTGTTCAGGTTGGTGGGGACCGAACTGGCTACTAGTACGAGTTATCACCCCCAGAGTGACAGGAAAACAGAAATAGTTAACAAATGGATCGAAGGGTATCTAAGGAATTATGTAGCAGCGCAGCAGCGGACCTAGATCAAATGGCTACACCTAGGGGAGTATTGCTACAACACTACTTATCACATGTCTATTAGGACGACTCCTTTTAAGGCATTATATGGATACGAGGCCCTGGACTATGCAGATTTGGCATTCGGAGACAGTAGGGCTCCTAAGGCTAAGGATTGGATACAGGACAGTCAGGACATCCTGAAAATACTGAAGGAGAATTTACAAACAGCCCAGAATCAACAGAAGATGTATGCCGACAAACACAGGATTGAACGAAGCTTCGAGGTAGGGGATTTAGTATACTTAAGGCTCCAGCCTTGCAGACAGTCCTCGCTTAAGAAGAAAGGAGCAGAGAAGTTGAAACCCCGCTTCTATGGACCCTACAAAATAATCCGAAAAGTGGGAGAGGTGGCATATGAACTAGAACTTCCTCAGAAAAGCAAAATTCACAACGTGTTCCATGTATCTAGCCTGAAGAAGACCCTTGGGCAACACATTGCTCCATCCACCGAATTGCCTCCTTTAGATGATGAAGGACTGCTGATACTGATTCCCGAAAGGATCATTCAGACTAGAGAGAGGAAGCTTAGGAACAGGGTAATCCGGGAATACTTAGTTCGATGGAAGGAACTACCGCTAGAAGATGCCACCTGGGAAGGTGAACAGGTATTGCAGCATCCCAATTTGAAGTTGCTTGAGGACAAGCAATCTCGAGCGGGGAGGACTGTAATGTCCTCTTCCAATTAGGCCTTAAGGCCCCAAAACCGCTAACCTATGTGATTCCTGTGGGTTCGAGAGGTTACTGACAGCTAGGAAATCAGCTAAGAACTGATGCCATCCATAGAAGATATAGGGCATCATCATTTGGTCGAGAAGGGCCACCGGGGCCAAAGGCCACCTTCGTGCATGCCATCCTAGCATTATTTAATAATGCATGCACTCTTTAAGTCTCCATCCGCATGCATGCAAGTCAACGGCAAATTAGAAGATAAAGTGACCTAATTAGGTCAAAGATTAGGTTTTGCGCAGTTGAACTTTATAAATAGAGGATAAAGCGAAAGGAGACTTCACTTTGGATTATGATTTTTTAGGGAGCTCTTGGATAGCAGCACAGCGTGTAGCACAACAGTTGGGGTTGGAGACGGAGTCTTCAGCTAACAGGATTTTGGCAGTGAAACATCTGTCCTAGTATTATTTTGGGTAAGCCATACAGGTTCACCACTTGTTCTTTATTCATTCATCAGTTATCTAGTACATGGTATAGATCGTTGCAGGGACACGTGTGTAGCCGTAAGAGGGGTTTTCAGCCAGAAAGCCCTAATCAACTGTTGGGCCTTCAGATCTCAGTTTCCTTCCGAAACTCAGGCACCATTCTCATCATCAGCTTCATACTCCGGTACCCGGTGATTATCAGATCCATCAGGGCTCGTCCGAAGCAGTTATTAGCAATTTTGGGGTTCCAGGGCGTGAGTAGCTGCCTCTCTGAAGCAATTCGCTACCTTGCCTAGAGGTCTCAGAACCTCCGCATGCATCATGCATTCTCTCCGGCACTGAAAACCTATCGACCCGGCAAATTCGCAGTTCCATCGGACACCTCCTTCCTTAAGGGCGTCACCCTTTTCTGACTGGGGCGTCTTGTTGCTGGGGTTCACCTGGAGCAGAGGAGATCCACCTATTTCCGATCCAGTATCCAGTGCTTGCATACTTTCTCCGGAGCAGTTCAACCGGCTTATCAGTGGTAAGTGTTCATTCTATCTCACAAACCCTAACCCTAATTTTTCCTATAAAATAGGGATTTTTGATTGGCAGTTTGCATGCCCCGTTGTATCAGCATATTTGTATAGAAATAGAAAATATCGGGATTTGGGATATTACACACATGCTTCAAGGGCTGTTCAAAGATTATTATATGGGTTGTTAACTCATTCTCCTTGCACACATGGAGCAACATGTTATGGAATTAGTTATGAAGCACCCTAGCTTCAAGGGATTCATGGAGATCATACATGCCATTATGCACTTATTTTGAGAAGCACCTTTCCTATATTCTTGAATGTTTCACATGTGTAGACTCTAAGCACATCTCAATTAGACAATTTCATCGTTTGTTTGGAGGTGTCTAGGGAGGCCCACCTAATGAAGGATTATTTTCTTATTTACTTTTCATCTTGAAACATTCAACTTGGATGGTTGGACGATACTATTTTAGTGTTGATGGGGTTTTATCTTGGTTAAACCCTAACTTGCCCACCTTTTGAGCTTTCTTCACACATGGGAGATATCCCTTAAAAGCCACACCTATGGAGGAATTATTATCATTTTTGGAGGTTATCACATACTCAATTGAAGGATGTGCCCTACCTTCTTGGTCTAATTATGGAGGTTGTTAGAAACTAACATCATTATTTTATTATAGTTGAATTTTTTCATGGAGTTAGTTATATGAGGACACTATTATATTGTTTTCCTAGAGATAAGGATACTTATCTTATTTTTTCTTCAAGGAGAGGAAAGTGGATCTCAAAAACCCATCGCTACTTTTAGCAAGAAGGTTGTTGAAGTGGTTGGAAACGTAATTTTATTGTATTACTTGGAGAACTAATGGATTTAGGGAAACAATTAGTTGTTTACTGTCAAGGAAGTTGAGCTCAAACCTATATAAGGGTTTTCTCTCTCCATTTGATAAGGGGTTTGGATTTGGGGACTTTTTCCCTTGAGCTTTTGTTGCAGATGTAGAACATAAATGATTGAGATATTGTTCTACTATTGAGGTATATGCGCTTGGGTTTTATTGCTAAATATTAAGGTTGAAATACTTGCACCAAATGTGTTGGAGGGCTGAAAGCACTTTTAACCTCACATCACATTTACTTTCAAAGCACTTTTCAACTCAACCTCTTTACTTTTCGAAGCAAGTTACTTTCAAGTTCAATTTTATTTTGTGCAAGTCTAGTTATTTTAATGAGCAAGCTATTTCATTGAATGTTCTAAAGAATTGGGATTCATTTCATTATAAATTCTTAATCTATCTATTGTTTTATTTTGACAAGCATTGATTATTGACTCCAAAACCCAATAGTTAAGGCACTGGAATTGTGAGATTAATTTGTTACATTATTTAACTTTGTATTGATCATTTGCAAAGGGATTTCCTGTTATTGAAAACTGTTGCATCTTTGCATGATTGCTCCTCGTTGAACTTAAGTAAACCTTAATAAATTTTATCTCCTAATTAAAACCTTTAAGAAACTTAGTAAGTAGGGATTGTTAAAGTTTTGGGTGAGAATAGGGTTTTTCAAAAATTAACAACTTTGCACACCAATTCAGTCAATTACTTGTAACACAAGATAAATTTCAAGATGCAGAACAATACAATAGTAACACTGAATAAAATTCCAACATAGTGCTAGATGCAAGCCAGTACAACAGTAAGACAAATTAGAACATAATTTTCATCTCTTTCAACTTTAGCACTCCTCAATGGTCCCTGTGCTAAAGTTTGTCCTTGAGATGCAAAAGACAGTAGCAGTTGTACTAAAACAAAAGCTCATAAACAAAATATATAACAGCAGTAGTATAGACTAGTGAACAACAAGTAATAAGAGGTTAGTTGAAATCTGGTTTGGATATGCCTTATAATCAAACACTTTTGGAATCAGCTCTTGTCACTATAAGGACAAGTTGCCAAAAGGAACGGATGACATACCTTGAGAGAGAGAGAGTGTGCAGTAGGTTACAGTTAAATACATATAGTAGCAAGCAATATGACCCAGTCATCAAGTGTGAAGATCTCAACAATGACACTCAACCCCAAACACAGTTAGGCACTCTTTAGCATACTTAACATAGCCATGGACAAGCCCTAGAGGGTGCAATCAATCACAGTCCAACTGGACGAGATCACCACAGTCAGCGACCCAGCTAGGAGAAGATACCTTAGTCACGAATTAGCTCTAGGGCTTGTAATAAGTCACAGACCAGCAGAAAGGAGACAACACCATGATAAATCAGCCCAAGGGTATCCAAAACAACCACAGTCTGCTGGGAGAAGGAAGTCTCAGTCAAGTCCAACCCAAAGAAACTCTGAAATAGTCATGGATAGCCCAAAGGGGCTACAAAACAGTCACAGCATGCAGGGAGAAGGTAGCCACAATCACGGGCATCTAGAGGAGGGATAACACAGTCCCAAGCCAGCCCAAACGGCATACAAACACAGTCACAAAACAGTAAGAGAGACAACCCACAATCACAACTAAGTCTTGGAAGGACACACAGTCCCCCACACGAATTAGGTCACGGCCTAAGTCACCTGACGGACTCGGTGACGCCCGGAATCAGGACACGTAGGACACGTTATATTCATATATATATATATATATTTTAAAAATTATATATATTAAAATATAGACATATAGATCCAAATTTTTACAAATATTCAATAGAAATCAAAATCAATGCACATTTAACATTAGTAATTACACATATAAATCATTCAAATATTCTTCACTTGCAAAATAAACACACTTTAGAGCAAAATAAACACACTTTAGAGCCCTCTCCACACTTGCAAATCATAAAAAGAAAATGAAAATTTTGATTTAAAGCAATTCTGGGCATTTTTTCAGTGGAAAACGTGTCCTGGAATTAGGGACACGCTAAAAAGTCGTGTTTGATACGCTTTGTCAACGTGTTCGTGTCAGATAAGCAAGCCCTTTTGGACATGTCCGGTATCTTAGGTCACGGCCCAACAAGCAGTCCATGGATCAGGTCATGGCCCAACAGGATACACAGTCCACAGATTTGGTCATGGCAAAGCTTAGGGAGAAGTTACAGCAGTCACATACCACAAATGACAGTCACGGCCTAACTGAAAATCACAAGCAGGTTCACGGCCCAGCCCTAGGGCACAAACAAATTCACAGCCCAGCCCTAGGGCACAAACAAATTCACGGCCCAAAAGGAAAGACACCACACAGTCTGCAGATGAGGTACAAGAGGTCACAACTCAACAAGAGGGACACTTAACAAAGTCTACAGATCAGCTAAGAAAGGAGTAGCCCTTAAACTCGGATCTAAAAACCTAGGGATGAAGCAACGTAACCCTAGCAGCATGTTCCTTGATGCCAATCATAAAGATCAGAGCTAAGTTTTAACTTATTGGATGAATTACAATGAAGGATAAGACTTGCCTTTATAACTTGAAAGGAAATGTAGAAGGGTCCTTCTTCAACCCTAGGTTCTAGGGTGGTTACCAATGAAACATAAAATAAAATTAGGTTGACTTATTGTAAGATACCAAAGGTCAAATGGTTACATAAATAACAAAAATAAAAACAATAAAATAAAAGTCATCATACCAAAGGTACAAACAATAAGGGTGCTACGACCAAGTAAAAGATAAAGGACCATAAGTCAACCAAAAAGGTCATAATAAGAAGCTAAGACAACCCACGTGTACCATAAAGGTGGACAAACAACCCCTTTTAGCCATAGGGCCAACAAGACCAAGGACTTTAATCTTTTCTCTCTCAATGTATATTGTCACATGCATTCCATATATATTATTATCATCACTATATAAGGAAGAAGATCCAAATTGGTGATCTGATCCTCTGGTCCTCAATACTGCTCCTAAGGGTTAGGTGTTAGTGACATCATCAAGGGGTGGCCAATCCCTTGAGAAGCAACCTAGCAATAACCGAATAGTAGAGAAGACATCACACATCATCATCTTGGTCAACTTGACCAAGATCCACCTAGTTAACTAACCAGGAATGTGCCTAAATGAACTGCTTGGTCCTAGACCAAGAATCTGCTTGGTCCCAGACCAGGAATGTCTCTACCTCAACCTGCAGGATCTGCTTGGTCCAAGACCAAGAAACTGCCTGGTCCTAACCCAAGAACACTAGAGGCATATAGGGGTCCTAACCATTGGTTAGGGAGTTTTCCATGGCATAAACCTGCTTGGTCCTAGACCAAGAACCCTAGGAAACTATTAGAGGACCTAGGGTACTTTCTAGGGTCTTACTCCACCCTAGTTAACTCACTAGGGTACCATCCTCTTGAGAATGGCTCTCGCAGTTGCACTATCTTTAACACTCCCTCTATGGTGCAATATGCTCTGTCCTAGCAACACTAAGCTTGTCTCGAAAGTTCTTAGACTTCAACAGAGGCTTACTCAACACATCAGTAAATTGTCTACTTGACAGAGCATATTGCACCATGTCCCAGACATGGTGATACTTCCTCTTGATGTGTTCCTACCTTTCATAGAGCACAGGATTTTCTGAGACCTCCAAACAGCTCTAATTGTCAGCAAGAAGCTTGAACGTTTAAAGAACCACTTGGAAGTAGTAACAAACTTCCCTTGTTATTGAGAACCACTTTCCACACATCATTTAACATCCTTACCTCTTTCCAAACCTGATGTTTGGCTTCCTCCTCATAAATGGAGGATCCTAAACAGTGGCATGGCTTCTCTGAGATATCAAATCAGAGCAATCATGAAAACTCTCAATGAAAGGTTTTGAAAGTTTTCCCAACCCGGTTTCAAGCCTTTAGGCTTCTCTGCATTGTTTAATGCCCAACCCTTTCAATGCATAATCTTTCACAAATTAACCAGACTGAAACACATGTAAAAACTTTTTCTCAATTTTAAACAAATTCAGAAATTTTCTTTTCAAACTGTAAATGCAAAACTCAGAAAATTTCAGACATTTACACACAAGAAAATTTAGACACTTGTTTTCTTCCAATGGACCAGGATAAAACCCCTAAGGGAAAACCTGTTATCTGAGTGAGAGATTTATTAATTTTCTTCAGTAAAAGTACAAGAAATGAAATCAGCAGTACTTATCAAATTTTTGCATTGAAGTTTGAACCCAATGCTGAAACTTTCTCCTTGGAAAACATGCCAATCATTGCCTCAAATTCTATGCTAATTAACTGATGTACAGACAGCAATTAATGTTGTACTTTTTCACCTTGAAAATCGTGCCTTTAACCTGTTGTACGGACAAATAAATTTATGTATTTTCCACCTTGAAAATCGTGCCAAATCCGTACTGTAGGGATTCCTTAAATGCTGGCAGCTGTGCCTCAAAATCTGTGTAGACTCGTACCTCGAAATTTGTGCCAGGCCATGCTGCTGTACGATTCTCAAAATTTGTGCCTTTCTCGATTTATGTGTAGCTCCTAGATTTCTGTGCCTGTCCTTGATTTCTGTGCTTTCTCCTCAATTTTTGTGCTGGGTTATTCTTTCTCTCTCCTGGTTATGAAATCACTTCAAAACCCTCACATTTCTTCTTTCTCTCTCTTCAAAATTCTCTCCTAAAGATGAACACGATAATTAACTTTTGCCTTTCCCTAGCCTTTTCGTTCATGGTAACTTCCCCTGTCAATCTAACGGTCAAGATTAGATTAGATGTGGGGTTCACATTAAATGCTTAATTAAAAAATAATTAAATGACATTTAGTGCACTCATGTCATTTAATAAAGTTGAGCAACCCCCTTTTTCTATTTAATGTGAACTTAGGAAAATACCCACTTAACTTTTTAATAAAGTCACTTTAAAATATAAAGTGCATCTCACTTCATTAAATGCACAAAATGACTAGTGGTCACATTTAAGTGTCCTTGTCCACCCCAAGGCAACTCTAGGTGGACAAACAATTCCTAGGTAACTTTTCAACACTCAATAGGTTACTTAAAGAGATCAATTGAAGACTCCCCGACCTCATCCCTTTGCTCAACTAAGAGAGATGACTCATGGACCGGGCTTACTTCCATGTCTATATTACAGGAGAGGATTTTTTGAAAACTTTCTTCAAGGGAGATCACAACTTTTCTTTGCAATCCCATCCTATTGGGGATTGAGGAGCACATTTGGCTCCATTTTTATCTCTGAACTTATCAGTTGTTCCATTCTAGTAACAAACCAACTATTAGTAACAAATGCCCGACAGTTTCTCTTTTGTTGATTCTATGCTGACACCATCCAACATAATTGATCCTGCATTTTGTGGGGCCACTTGCTCCCTTTGTACCTGAGCACTCATCCCCCTCTTGAGTTGTGCATTTAATTCTAAACATAAACAGGATCTGCAAACATTCATCACTTGTCAGATATGTACAAAGCAGCTATCTAAATGCTATCAAGAGCATATCCACGTGTTATGACAATACAAGGACTCAACAAGTTGGGATAGAAAGTCCCCCCTCTTTATATCTACCCTTATGCAGAAATCTCATTGTGCATCTTTGATATTGACATCAAATTGAACATGTGCTCTTTGAGGTGTTAATATCATATCGTCAGTAATATTTAGCACAATCTAGGTTAGATCATAACCCTAGACATGAGATTATGATAAATACTTGAACAAGGTCTAAGCTTCTTTGCGCCTACAAATTCATATTACACTGATCGATGCATCGCAAACAATGATTAAGCATTCTACACCAATGTCGTTTAAATCTGAGCATGCACTTCTTAAATAATGTAATCTTCAAGATCTAAAGCGTCATCACACTTGATAGTTTAACACATATGATCAAGATCATAAATGAATTCTTACTTCCTTATGCAACTCTAATCATAATGAGTGACTGAACTCTTTTACACAAGAAATGATCAACTACAAGATATCATAATTATGATCATAAGTCAAGATTCAATCATATGAAGAGTTAAGTAATCTTTATCACTTATCACAAAAAATATGCTTGAGTCAAGCCTTCTAGGATTTGTTGGTCTCTTCAAGGGGTCATCAAGTTCTCCATCTATCAAATCCATTTTTTGATATAGACTGAAATAACACATCGCTTTCTTCAGATGTCTCAAAAATATTGTAAATATCAAATCTTTATCACTTTGATGGCTAGAATAAAGTTCAAACACTTACTGTAAGTTTGACAATGTTGAAACCCTTATCTTAGGATCATTGTAGACTCTATTAGACTACACAACAAAGTTATCTACAAACCCTAGGCTCTGATACCATGATAAAGTTTTGGGTTAGATTAGGATTTTTCAAACATTAACAACTTTGCACACCAATCCAGTCAATTACTTAGTAACACAAGATAAATTTCAAGATGCAGAACAATACAGTAGTAACACTGAATAAAAGTCCAACATAGTGCTAGATGCAAATCAATACAATGGTAAGAAACTAGAACATAATTTTCATCTCTTTCAACTTTAGCACTCCTCAACAGTCACTGTGGTAAAGTTGGTCCTTGAGATGCAAAAGACAGTAGCAACAGTACTAAGACAAAAGCTCATAAGCAAAATATATAACAGCAATAGAATAGACTAATGAACAACAAGTAATAAAAGGTTAATTGGGATCTAGTTTGGATCTTCCTTATACTCAGACACTTTTGGAATCATCTCTTGTCACTGTAAGGACAAGCTGCCAAAAGGAACGAATGACATACCTTGAGAGAGAGAGAGTGTCTGTGTAGTAGCTTAAGGTTAAATACATACAGTAGCAAGCAATATGACCCAGTAATCAAGTGTGAAGATCTCAACAATGACATTCAACCCAAACACAGTTAGGCACTCTCTAGCAGACTTAACATAGCCATGGATAAGCCCTTCAGGCTGTAATCAGTCACAGTCCAACTAGAAGAGATCACCACAGTCAACAGCCCAGCTAGGAGAAGATACCTTAGTCATGCATTAGCCCTAGGCTCTTCTAAGAAGTCACAGCCCAACAGAAAGGAGACAACATGGTCATAAATCAACCCAAGGGTATCCAAAACAACCACGGTCTGGTGGAAGAAGGCAGTCTCAATCAAGGCCAGCCCAAAGGGTCTCCAAAATAGTCATGGCCAGCCTAAAGGGGTCTACAAAACAGTCACGGCATGCAAGGAAAAGGTAGCCAAAGTCACGGGCATCTAGAGGAGGGATAACACAGTCCCAATCCAGCCCAAAGGGCATACAAACATAGTCACAAAACAATAATAGAGACAACCCACAGTCACAACTAAGTCTTGAAAGGACAGAACAATCCCACACAGTCCACGGATTAACTCACAGCCCAACAGGCAGTCCACAAATCAAGTCACATCCCAACAGAATACACAATCCATGGATCAGGTCACAGACCAGCTTAGGGAGAAGTTACAACAGTCACATTCCACAAATGACAGTCACGACCTAGCTGAAGATCACAAGAAGGTTCACGATCCAGCCCTAGGGCAGAAACAAATTCACGACCCACCAGGAGAGACGCTTCATAGTCTGCAAATCAGGTGCAAGAGGTCATGGCTAAGCAAGAGGGACACCTAACATAGTCCACATATCAGCTAAGAAAGGAGCAGCCGGAGCCCTTAAACTCAAATCTGAAAACCTAGGGATGAAGCAGCGAAACCCTAGCAGCATGTTCCTTGACGCCAAACATAAAGATCAGAGTTTATTTTTAACTTCATGGATGAATAACAATGAAGGATAAAACTTGCTTTTATAACTTGAAAGAAATTCTAGAAGGGTCCTTCTTCAACCCTAGCTTTTAGGGTGGTTACCAATAAAACATAAAATAAAATTAGGCTAACTTGGTATAAGGTAACAATGATCAAATGGTCACATAAATAACAAAAATAAAAACAATAAGATAAGTGTCATCATACCAAAGGTACACACAATAAGGGTGCTAGGACTAAGTAAAAGATAAAGGACCATAAGTCAACCAAAGAGGTCATAATAAGAAGGTAACACAACCCTCATACCCACAAGACCAAGGCGTACCTTAAAAGTGGACAAACAACCCCTTTTACCCATAAAACCAACAAGACCAAGGACTTTAATCTTTTCTCTCTCAAGGTATATTGCACATGTGTTCCATATATTTTTATCATCACTGTATAAGAAAGAAGATCCAAACTGATAATGTGATCCTCTGGTCCTCAATACTGCTCCTAAGGGTCAGGTGCTAGTGACATCATCAAGGGTGGCCAGTCCCTTGAGAAGAAACCTATCAATAACAGAATAGGTGAGAGGACATGACACATCATCATCTTGGTCAACTTGACCAAGATTTACCTAGTTAACTGACAAGGAATGTGCCTGTAGTAACTGCTTAGTTCCAGACCAACAATCTGCCTAGTCCCACACCAGGAATGACTCTACCTCAACCTACATGACCTGCTTGGTCTTGGACCAAGAAACTGTCTGGTCACAGACCAGGAACCCTAGAGGCATATAGGGGCCCTAACCATGTGTTAGGGACTTTGCCATGGCATCAACCCGCTTGGTCCCAGACCAAGAACCCCACGAGACTATTGGGGGCCCTAGGGTACCTTGTAAGGTCTTACTCTGCCCTAGTTAACTGACTAGGGTACCATCCTCTCTAAGAATGGGTCTCCCGGTTGCACTATCTTTAACAAGGACTACTCCCCTTGACCTTTGGGAGTTGGATCTAGACGGAGGAGTTAGGAATTGAGGTGATAGTGGGTTCTAAACTCATAGTTTCCCTCAAGAACACACCTAACAGTTAGGAGACTTTTATGTGTAAGTGTGTTTTAGGCGGCAACAAGCTATATGATTATACTTCAGTCTTTCCTGGAAATGATGATTCAACTGTCTTCATATTACATATTTCCTTGAAGTTCTAGTTAAATTCAACATTTTTCATGCTGATAATATGATGCAGAGATTTTCTTGTACTCTAGAGGAGCATGCTTATGATTGGTTTTTTGAGGATCTTTCTAATAAATGCATTAGCTCCCTTTCAAGCTTCTTTAGGGTGTTTCTAAAGCAGTCACATGATGATGACAATGATATTGAAAAAATTATTGAAGATTCCCTTGTCTTGCTTCCTAGGAAGGAGCATCATGTCGAAACCCTTGATGATAACCTTGTAGAGCTTGAAGATATGGTAAGTATGGAGGAGCCCATGTCTTTCACTCTCGAGCAACGCATCCCAAATGAAACCTTTGAAAAAACATATGAAGAGCCCTTGATTGAAGATATTGTAGAAGAGCCAGCTCATAAGGAAATTCAAGATAAGGTTTGTGATGTAAATGTTCTCTGCATGGAGACGAAGGTTTGGTAAGTATATTCTCTTGTGATATTTTTGAAACCAAGCCTTTTAAGGATGATTATTGTGAACATGAGGATAGGTGTAGCCAACAGTATGATGCAACTGATGAAGACTTCCCCATGTTTGGCAAGGATTTGGATGATGACTATTTGGAGTGTTAATTTTGAGACATTTGAAAATCTTGGTATTGAAGAGGCTCATTCAAACTATTCATATAATCATTCTCAATCACACACAAGTCCTAGTGATACAGACTTGGGTCTCAATCAAACCAAAGTCATGGGATGGGAATCCATCATGGATGAACTGGATGGACGGGGACAAATGTCACATGAAACCAACATAGCACTAAGGTTAAACATTTGTATATACTATAAAGCATGGCATGAACAACAGTCTTCAACATTTAGTCCTTTGATCAATCTTAGCACAACTTCAAGCATTAGTATATATATAAGCATAGGTCACCATGATCATCCTAACAAGACAAGCTTAGGTGTTTAATATACATCACTGAGAAAAAACAAACCAACGAAACATATACCTAAACTCACCATATATACCTGTCTCCATCTGATAAGCCCCTCTATAAATGTGTGTACCATATCTGTTCTGCTACTCTGCTCAAATGAACTAGGTCAACACTGAAAGCATCTCAATGGACTAGTGAATCTCAGTCCTGGCACGAAAACTCTGCTGAACAAGGCTCTGAAATGGTTGAGGCCGTAATGATCCATGCTAAAACCCCATGTGAATGAATAACTCGAAAAAATAAAGAGATCAATTTGTATGCTGCATCTTGGTAGCCCAGCTGCAATATATATGTGATAACAGGTTTCTTATCAATACTTTGTCAGCTTGTATAGTGCAAAACATCCTCTTGAAGGAGTTTTTCTTGTGATTGGGCCTTGGATCTCTACTTTTGCTCTTCTTCAGATCCTATCAAGAACCCTTGAGGTTGTTGTAGGAAGCCCTAATTAGCAAGCCTAGAGGGACATTTCATGTAGTGACATTGATCATAGATCCCTTATGCAAAAAAAAAAAAATTGAAAACAACCTTTTAAACATCTAACATAACCTTTCCCTATATCTCTATTATGGGCACATGTAACATTGAGTAACCCCCGTGTTCTCAATCCCCTGCTTTCCCCCTTCAAAGAGAGAAAAAAAATTCCAAAAACTTCATCTCAGAAAATATTTTCCACGTTCTCGCGATATTTTGTGGATGTGTTGAGATATTTTTATATTCAAAATTTGAAAAAACACTTTTTCTAGTGATAATATTGCCAAGCTGAGAGAATCATGATATACCACAATGTTGGTGATATATCTCTGAGATTTGCAATACTGATTCATTACCAGTGAGCTATTCTAGTCTTTTACTACCTCCAGTCTTCTAATAGGGGGTGTTATTTCTTGCAAAGGCCAATATGAATGTCATGTCATTGTTAGATAGATGTTCCATAGATATTTCAAGCTTTTATGCATCAAAATTTAACAAGGACCACTGTATTCATAATTTCATTGTGGATCTTTTAGTTTGAAATTTTATGTTAGTTCTAAAATTCAATTTCTCCTCTTTTGGGATGATGTTTATGCAAGTGAATTGCGTAAAATAGCTAATTTATCTAACAGACTATCAAAATAGGCCTATCTATGATCCCAAGACAAGCCAGCTGGTGATTCCCTTCATTGTAGAAACTGAATAACAGGCATATCTATCCTCATGAAATGATTTTCATCAAATCTAGACTTTGATTTCTCAAACCCTGGGAAAACAAAGAAAATGAACAATGAGATGGAAAATGTGTCATTAAAGAGACATGGTACATACTGGTAGGTGATCAAAGCTCTTCTCCGTCATAGTTACAAGGTAGTTGAAAAGTTCCAGTAATTGAGGAATCATTAAGGGAGCATTATTAACAGTTGTCTCCCATAACTGCACATGGTACAGTATAGACAATAATAAGAAATCATGAAAGAAAGATGTTTAACTTTAAGATATTCCATTCTTACATGTAATAATTTTGTTTCATCAGACATACATTTTCTCCATGGCTATTATCTCTAAGCTTATTAGCTTGAGAAGAAGCAGACATCCAAATAAATCTTCAAATTCAAAAGAAGAATATTCAAGGCCACTTCTATCATTGTTTTGTTGATTGCAAACGATACTGACTATTGATCTTCTCACTTACATTGACTTCTCAATAAAAACATGTACAGATAAAAGACTAACCAGCACTCCATTCTCAAGCAAGTTGAGTTCTTCTGGATTGTTTACATCAATACTTGTCTGCAGTATAGGTAACAACATATTATAGCACATTGGTGACCGAGGACCGAGAGCATGCACAAAATTTCTCACGGCAAGTAGCATTTGAATTCTCATGAGATTTTCACCAGTTGATTCATCCCAGACCTGTTTCCATGCATAATAACCATACAGTAATTTGAAATATGTCTCGGAGATTGCATAAGAAAAACATAAACAATGGAAACAGAAAATCTAATCATAATCATTACAGAAATGTGTAGCAAAAAGCACACATGGATAAAACCTTAGTCACTGCAGTTGCCTCTTTATTTTGGAAAATTTTGAATTTCATCCTTTCTCGAGCAATGGCAAATTTAATCAACCAAGTGGAATTGTTTTACAAAATCTGTAGAAAATAAATGTTTTGCTTCATTTTTTGTTAAACTTAAAACATAGAACCGTACATAAATACATAATACTTAGCCCAAGGGTTAGCTGAACCGGCTATTGCCAATTTTCTTGAGCATTTGGCAAGTTCTGTCCTAGCAGATGCCTGGTTCTAATCTGCTTGGGTGAGTCACATTAATCTATGTAAATGGGTTAACTAGAGATGCCATGCACAAATGTGGGGAAGCATCCCTTGGGTTTCCCTTCAAGGTTTTCTTGGAGGCAATACACATACATATGCATATATATATATATGCTTGTCAAGAACATTATGATGTTTTAACCTTTTTTTTTAAATCAGTCTCAACATTTCATTTGATATATTTTTGGGTTAAATTTGAAGTTCAAAAATATTTGTATTTGAATTTTATTTGGATATGTGAAATTATAACAAAATTTTAATAATTCTCTTCGCTGACCTTAATGTCAAATTTTATAATAATTTTTTGTGCCCCTGAACTTTTTTCTTATTGACCTATAGGCTAATTACTCTTCATGTTGTATGAAACTCCACTTAGATTTTATCTATGTTACCAGATCCGCCACCCCACTGTGTAGGATCTGCAAATCCACGGATCCGATACATATCTGGATCGGATCCACCTAGGATCCGTCATGGAAATAGATCCCCTGCAGAAAGAAACGTATCCTGGTCACACGAAACGAATCCTGTGAAAAATCAAACAATTCCTGAAATTTTCAAACGGATCTTGAAAAATTCTAGTGCTTCTATGACCCATCGACCTCCCAAAAAAATTGTTTTTTAATGAAAAACTAAAATAAACCTAAACAACTAATGGCTAAATGCGTAAACCCCATTCCTTTTCAAGGTCTAAGCTATCCTTATGTCAAGATCTGCTCTTGAACTCTGATATATCAATATCAAGTTCTGCTCTCAACGTTTTTATTTGATTTATCTTTATTGTCGAGGGTTGCTCTATCTTAATGTGATATGGTGTTCCTCACTTCACCTACACTATCATGTAGTCTTTCCATAGCCTTCCAGAAAACTACTTTATTCCTAGCTAATAAGGACATGTGGATGTGGCTGACAAAAACACTTTTATGACCTGCTTCAAGTTCATGCTGAAATGGTTCTAAAAGTTACCAATATCAATCATGGTTACAACTCATCAAATTATCGGTATTGGTACATGAACTCTCTTTTTGGCAATAACTTATAGTTCTACTCTTGTGTTCCCTGAAAAATTTTTATTCTTCACTCTATATTTTTATTTATTATAAAAATATTTTTATATTTTGTGTACTTGGTGTTTCCCCGCCGTATCTAGATGTTAAGTTTTAAAAAATATGGCGAATCCATATCTGAATCCGTATCTGTATCTTGGTAACTTAGCATTTTATTGACCTTGATCATTGATGTAGTACAAATCAAACTTGATGGATTCATGAATTATTATGAATGCACACATTCTCCCTAGCATTACCCTTATGCTACAGTCTACTGGTTGCCTCAATGGCTAGGAACGTCAACATACTAACAGCCTCAACAGTTTGGCATTCTGATGTTCAAAAGAGAGTGCGATGCAGAGTTATTTGCATTTACCCCTAGAGCCTAGCAGGA
Source organism: Pseudotsuga menziesii (assembly GCA_001517045.1). Lineage (NCBI taxonomy): Eukaryota > Viridiplantae > Streptophyta > Pinopsida > Pinales > Pinaceae > Pseudotsuga > Pseudotsuga menziesii. The sequence goes on along the minus strand of LPNX011174346.1, from coordinate 426,860 downwards.
GTGTCAAACGTATTTTCATGTGATCGTGTGGCAAAGATGTTGTACGATCATGTTACATGGTTGTTTTTGGTCGAGATGAGTATGGTAGCCAAGATTTGCCAAGATAATAAGTTCTATAGCACTTGATTGTAACTCTTCATATGGACTTAGCCTGGGTAGTGTTATCAACTATTTTGTACCATAGTTGAACCTCATGTTGAGCCGCCATTTGATGAACATGGTCAATGTTCATATTCAGTGCAGCAAAGTTCAGAATGTGTTGCCTAGCCATTTTTGGCTAGTCATTTTTAGTTTTATGTTGAAATGACCATGCCCCATGGGGTTTTTGTAATAAAGTGTGCTAGTAGGGGTTTTGAGTGGCTCGGTCCCCTAGGACGTAAAATTTCAACTAAGGTATTCCAGGGAGTTTTTTACCTTGTCAATTATGCTTTGCCTATAGCCGAGTATAATCGATGAGGTTTTCTCCCACTTCCTCCAAAGCTAGAATGCCTGATTTTGAATTTTGGGCCTTTGGGGGTTATTAGAGTCCAACTAGTAAATATGAACCTACTAGGCACTATTGGTATGTTCCATGGTCATTTCCTAAGGCCCAGGATACATTTAAACAATGTCCGAAAAAAAAATTCTCGAACGCGCGGTGATTTTTAATTTTTAATTTTTTGACTATAGGGAATTAATTAAAATTTTCAATTAATTAAACAATTTTAACCATGGTTTAATTGAAAATTTTCAATTTGTAATAATTAAGTAGTCTAGGGGGTGTTTTTGGCAAATAAACACTTATTTTCTAAGCCAAAACATTCATTTAGCCCCTAGACACACTTATCCTAAGTTTCAGACTATTATTTGGCTTTATAATTAATATTTTCTCAAAAAAACCCAAAAAATGAGAAATATTAATTAAAATAATAAAAAATAATAAATTGGAGAAAATCAAAATATCTCCAAAAAAGGCCAAATCGAATAAAATAAATGAGTTAATTAGCTCGGCACGGAGCATTTATGATGATTCCAATCAATATCGGTCAGTTTTAGATCAAGTATTGGAGTGTAGCAGTCGAACTATCAGTCAGAAATTTGCCCTCTTTGGTCAAATTCGTTTTTGGTTTAAGTGTGGGTTATCTATTGGTTGGGTGATCATTACGAGGGAGGATGAGCCACCTCACCCCCCGCCCTCATTACTCCAACACTATGTTGCACAAGTTTCCGGTACGTGGGTACGTCGGGTACGCGGACACGAGTATCCGATACGTCTAGAAGCTTCGCCCAAATTTACTAGATACGTCAGGTTGGGAGCGGCAATAATATAATATATTAAATTTTAATATATATTAAAAAACATAAATTTATTAAATTATAACTTTAGTTTTTAAGTTTTTGCTTTTTTAAATGTTAATTATAATGGTAAAAAAAACAAATAATGTTCATTGTCCATTAAAATTATAATTATGTGTGACAGATTTATTTCTTAAACGATTCAATCAATGACATTAGTAACTTTACCAATTGGCAATGAGTAAATAAACTAAATACTAAATAGTAATACTAAAAGTCTAAATACAATTTAACTTATTTAAGATAATGATTGAATTACAAGTTTTTATTACTGAAATTCAAATTGCAGTTTCGAGATGTTCCATGGTGGCCTAGTAATCCATCTACTGTGTCAAAATTATTGCAGAATTTCACTGTCAACATCAACGATTTTTCATCACCAGATTCCATAAGTTATTGGCTGCAGATGGACAATTGCTACAGGAATGCACTGCTTCGGTTTATATTATATAACAATGACTGTCCCAATCTATATCTCTAGAGTCTAAATATTATACACCAAATGGCAAATAATAAATATACTTACGAGACAGATCTGAAAAAATATTTAAATGGTCATTAGCAGCAGTATATTGATGTATCAGAGTTCTCAGTTTACAATCAGTGACCATGCAGAATGAGCATATCAGTCCTCTTTTAGTTGTAAATCAAACCAGCAGTACTACACAGCAGTACGGTATGAATTTTAGTGACATCAGTTTTGCATCAGTAGGGTTTATCCACCATTTGTTCAAGTATCCATTACAAACTTTGTATCAGCTGCAATATGCATAACCTAATAGCTTAAACAAGGTTTGATACAAAGGATTATTGGCATGTAAAATGTCAATAACCAGTCCTGTAAGGGTGTAATTAAAGTGAAAACTCAGACCTTCAATCAACAATAATTAAAATCCACTTTATGCTAACGTTTAAAGCTTTAATGTTGTTGGTGATGTTTTTTAAAATACTAAATAGTAAAATCTCCAACACAATGATATTCTAAACTCACTGTCGCAATGATATAGAGAGAACAACAATCAGACTGTCACAAAGTTCGATTTCTTGAGCCATTGATTGTGGTCCAGAAAGCAAAAAAAATTATTTAGTATTTACTATATTTCATTTTTAAGTTAAAAATGAGCATAATAAATATTAAAATCTAATTGAAAAACCTACTGACTTCATCAAGATACAGCACAAGTGTTATCAGAGCAAGTTTGATTCTTGGCCTCTGGCCGTTCTATGGAGGATAGTGAGAAAACAATGAACAGTAACACCATATCATAGTACAATGTACATGATGTTATTTAATATTAAGCCATTGTGTTGCTGAAAAAACGAAGCTGCTAAACTTATAAATAATAAAAATCTAATGTAAAAACTAAAAAGTTAAAAACAGAGATTATTAAATTGAAAAATCTAATGTAAAATGAAAAATGAAAATCTTAAAATCTAATGTCTCTTGGGAACGCGAGAAAGCTCCATAACTTGGGTACTTGTCGTAGGGAGCTTCCACAAGCTCCCTAGGAAACTAGTATCGGGAGCTTCGGTTTGAGGCCTGCGAAGTACCCGAAAAGTACCCAAGTATCCGAAGGAGTTCCCAGCTGTTTTGGAGCGTTTCATACCAGCTCCAAAGCTCCCGGGTACGCCGGAACGTCGGATACGCCATTCCTAATACCCGGGAGCGGTTCCCGTGCAACATAGCTCCAGCACTAAGTTACAACTCAGTTGTAGCTCAGTTCAACTCCAAATCATCATGCCGATCTCATTCAATTACTCCGGTGTTACTCTTAGTCTGGATTTAGGGTTTTGAGTGCTATTTTCTTTCCTTTTTGTATATATAGAGGTGCTTTGCTCTCTCTTATTCATGGAGATTTTGGCATAGAAACTCTGAAGAATTTTTATTGTAATATTTTGCTTAAGATTTAATAAAAGTTGATGACTTTGGAGGTCAATGTGGAAGCTCTTTGTTTGCCATGATTCATCTTGTGAGGTGATACCATTCTTTGCTCCCTTCTCTCTTGATTCTTAAGCATTTGATTTTATGATTGTTGAAGGCTAATAATATAGCACTATATTGTATAATCCATGCTTTTCTCTTGAAGTTGTGTTGCTTTCAGGTATTGTCCAAAGATACAAGAGCTCTTTTATGGTTTTAACATTCATTCTGCAGGTTCTAAAAGGAGTCATCTTCTTTCAAAGAAGTCGAGAAGCATAAGAATTCTTTGCCTCACCCATCAAGCAAAAGCAATTCTTTTTGGTTACTATTCTTAAGTTGGGATCTAAAATCTTTCTCTTCTCTCTTCATATTTCTATGTTATCATATGTTAGTTTTGACTTGAGAAAGTAAGCTTGGGATTTGATCCCAAGTGCCACATAATTTTGTGGCTAGTTCTCTTTCCG
>LPNX011174346.1:409685-423017 GCA_001517045.1 Pseudotsuga menziesii | reverse complement strand
CCCCCCCCCCCCCTCTTTTTATTTTTGCTCCTTTCTACCCTCTTCCCCTTTCCCACTTTGCGTATAATGAAGAAGAGGTCAACCAAAAACTAGTCTAAAGACTTGGAAATATTGAAGAAAAAGTTCTCAACAAGAAGACAAATCACTCTCCTTTTTTTTTTGTAAAAGCTCTTAAGAGCTTTATTATTAGTCTTCTAGCTTTTATTTTAAAAGTAACTTTCAAGCGTTAAATTCCCAAGGCAAATTGTAATACTTAAAAAAATTTCTCTTTTTGAGTGGGGTTTTTAAGCCCCCACTCCCAACCTCCCCCATTTGGGGAGGTTTGTGGTGTTCGTGTTTTTTGTGCTCTTAGATTAAATTTGCTTTACTTAGAGTAATTTCATTTTCTTGCTTAGAACACTAAATTGCTAGGTTAGCTTGTTTTATTTCATTGTTAAGTTGTTTACTTTATCTTTTAAAAATTTTCATCTTTCAAAAGTATTTCAACTGCTTAAAATTAGAAATCTCTTGAATCTCACTTTGTGGATCAAGAGTGCTCTCTATCAGAGAGTTGTTTTTATTTCGGTTTGTTACTTACCCCCATGCTCTCCCGATTAAGGCCTTAAAACCTGAAAGAGATTCTTGGGTAGATTAGTTGTTTTTCATTTGCAAGTAGTTTATCATTTTGCTATGTCATTGCTTCATTGTTTTACAATTTGTTGAGCTATCACGTGGTTTCAATTTACAAGTTGATTGTCTTATAAAAAGAACCAAAGTCTCTTGAACTTGCCATAACCCAAGTCAAGAGCACTCTCTGTCGGAGAGCATTACCACTGCATTATCCTTGCATCAAGAATATAGATTAGTTAAAGTCTCTTGAACTTCTGTCATAAGACGAAGTCAACAGCACTCTCTGTAGGAGAGTTGAACTGTGTGCTCATAATAATAAAATACTTCGAATTCACATTTCCCCACTTAAAATTTACTACGTTCCTATCCCTCACCTAGTATGCTCTGCCAACCCTAAAAAGTTGGACTCGTACTCAAAATGGTGATCGGATTTGTTAATCTGCAAGTGATAACATAATAAAATCTTCACCCCCACAACCAACGCACCGGCGTTGTCAAAAGCATTCAAGTTGTTCTCAGTAAGGGCGTCGGAACCCCCCGTTGTGTAAGTTTCTGGGCTTGTTGGTTAATTTCTCCGAACACCTAGCCTGAGATACTGGACGGGCCGATAAGTCTCGAGCGGAACGACTTAGAATACTTTTCCGGTTGGACTTTGATACCTTGTTCTCTCAGCCATAATAATCCAAGATCACTAAAATTTGATTAAATTTACAAAGAGCATTTGCAAAACAATCGCACAAACATTGAATTGTTGTATCAAGCGTCCCAGCACTACACTTTGTGACTCCATACCCATTGGATAAGACACTAGTCTGTTATTATTTTATATCTCAAGTGTATTGTTCAATATCTTATCATTATGGGTGCTTTTGTTTAATTCAATCAGTGTTGTGTTTTATTTTAATGTCGCAAGCATATCTTTGTAATGTTCTAAAAGTAAAAACTATGATCTTCCCATCAGAAAACTCCTAAACAGCACCCATCCGCATCCGCAACCACCAAAAAACATTTAAAACATTGAGCCATAGAAACTCTTTGTTAGGGACTACCCCCCTTGGCTTCGTTAGGAGTTAGCCTAAACAGAGGAGCTAGGAGTAGGTGACAGTACCTGGCTCTGTGCTTGCCCCCAAGGCCACACCTCTCCCACTTTCTCAAGTGAGGAGACAGCTTTCATTAGATTTCTGCTGCTAGTGTGCATTCGGCGGACAACAGGCAGTATGAGAAGGTGTTACGGTTAGAGCAGTTGGTACATGTATATCCCTTCAAATCGCTACAAGTTGTTTGTCAGAGGTTTTGCTTTGTACATGTGATGATGTTACAGTTGCTCCTAGGATTTGCTAAGTAGATGGTTCTCTAAACATATTGATGTTATTTTGGATATGGTTTGTTAAAGTTTTGGGTTAGATTATGGTTTTTCAAAAATTAACAACTTTGCACACCAATTTAGTCAATTACTTTGTAACACAAGATAAATTTCAAGATGCAGAACAATATTGAATAAAATTCTAACATAGTGCTAGATGCAAACCAGTACAACAGTAGGACAAATTAGAACATAATTTGCATCTCTTTCAACTTTAACGCTCCTCAATGGTCCCTGGGCTAAAGTTGGTCCTTGAGATGCAAAACATAGTAGCAGCAATACTAAAACAAAATATATAACAGCAGTACTAAAACAAAATGTATAACAGCAGTACTAAGACAAAATATATAAAAGTAGTACTAAAAGGTTGGTTTGGATCTACCTTATACTCAGACACTTTTGGAATCAGCTATTGTCACTGTAAGGACAACCTGCCAAAAGGAAAGGATAACATACCTTGAGAGAGAGAGAGAGAGAGAGAGAGAAAGTGTGCAATAGGTTAAGGTTAAATACAGTAGCAAGCAATATGACCCAATCACCAAAATTGAAAACCCCAGCAGTGCCACTCAACCTTAAACATTGTTAGGTACTAGCAGGATTACGACCAGCTCAAGAAGATTGACACAAGTCACAGCTCAGATCAACCCAACAACGTCAAGTCTGTGTATTAGCAGCCCACAAAAAACATAGCTCTGTCCAAGCTTCCCACAGAGATCACAACTCTGTCCAAACACATCATAGAGGTCATAGCTCAAGTTCAATGAGCACACATAAGGTCACAGCTCAGCATAGGAGACATCCAAGAATCATAGACCATGTATGAACAACCATACAAGGGTCAATGCCCACTCTAATAATCAGCAAAAAGGTTACAACCCAAGTCTGGGCAATTAACAGTGGTCACGGCCCAGACTTAAAATACAGTAGGTACCAACACAAACTCACCCACAAAACAAGCCATAGTAAATAACAGATCCCAAAATAGGTCACAAATCTATCAAAGGAATAGGGATCATAAATAAGGTCACGTAACAGCCCAAGGAACACAAACACAGTCATGACCCAGCTCAATGAGCATAGAAACAGTCAAGACCCAACTCAAGGAGCACAAAACAATCACAGCTCAGTTCAGGAGCAGCCACAAAGAATCACGGCCAAACATAACCAATAGCAGCAAATAGGGCAAGAGAGCAGCAGCCTCAAGACGTTGAGAAAGAGGTGGTGGCAGCTCAAACCAACAGCAAAAGCGTAGACGTCAAGCCAAAGATAGCAGCAGCAAACCCTAAAACAATCCCTTGAAGCAAATCTCCAATCTTCTCTTGTCAAGACACATGGCAAATAAAAATTCAAGACTTGAATTTATAATCTTAACAAGCCTTCTAGAAAGGTCACTTAGGTAACCCCTAGGTTTTAGGGTGTTTACCAATAAAACATAAATATAAAAATAGGTTGACTTAAAATAGGGTACCAAAGGTACAATGGTCTTAAAAAATAAAAACCATAAAGTTAATTTGACCAATGGTCCAAAAATAAAAACCGTAAAGTTAAGTTGACTTAGGATAGGCTACCAAATGTCCAAAGGTTTAAAGTTAAGTTGACTTAGGATAGGATACCAATGGTCCAAAGGTTTTACAAAATAAAAACCATAAACTATAGGTCATCATGTTAAAGCTAAAGGTACACATAGTAAGAGTGCTAGGACCAAGTAAAAGATAAAGGACCAAAAGTCAACCAAAGAGGTCATAATAAAAAGGTAAGACAACCCTCATACCCACAAGTCCAAGGTGTACCATAAAGGTGGACAAACAACCCCCTTTAACCCAAACAACCAACAAGACCAAGGACTTTAATCTTTTCTCTCTCAAGGTATATTATCCAATGTGTTTCATATATATTTTATCATCACAGTATAACGAAGAAAATCCAAACTGGATGATGTGATCCTTTGGTCCTCAATATTGCTCCTAAGGGTTAGGGGCTAGTGACATCATCAAGGGGTGGCAAGTCCCCTAAGAAACAACCTAGCAATAACCGAATAGGAGAGAGGACATCATACATCATCATCTTGGTCAACTTGACCAAGATCCACCTGGTTAACTGACCAAGAATGTACCTGCAGGATTTGCTTGGTCCTAGACCAAGAATCTTCCTAGTCCCGAACCAAGAAGTCTCTGTCTCAACCTATGAGATTTGCTTGGACATCGTGTCCAAGAAACTCTCTGGTCCTAGACCAAAATACCCTAGAGACATATAGGGGCCCTAACCATATGTTAGGGACTTTGTCATGCCATCAACCTGCTTGGTCCCAGACCAAGAACCCAAGGAGACTACTGGGGGGCCAAGGGTACCTTCTAGGGTCTTACTCTGCCTTAGTTAACTGACTAGGGTACCATCCTCCCTCAGAATGGGTCTCGTAGGTGCACTATCTTTAACATGGTTGATGTCATCACACAAGATGTAGCTACCACCAAAGGGTATCCTATCCGGGACGGTAGAGGTACGGTGCTAATCAAGTGATACCGCAAGGGCCTCACCCACTACTTACGGAAGCATAGTTGTCACACCGGACATGCTCTTCTCACCTTAGATCAAACAGAGGAATGATCAAGGGAAAGACCTTACTAGCCTATGACGGCTAGCGAACCTACTCAACACACTCTAAGGGATAAACTATGCATACAAGAGATGGACGTTGAGAGGATAGATCTAGATCTAAGGAGAAACATGTGGTAGGTGAAATTAGGGCCAACTTGAAGAGGCTTATAGCAAGAGATAAATACTAAACTTGAAATAAAATGTACCACAAAAGGTTTAAGAAAAGTAGAGCTAGTGCAAATGAAGAATACCCAAGTCAGATCCACCTAGGGTTTAGTCATAGAAATGCAAAGTTGACCCAAAATGAGTAGATCAAGATGATTGGGCACTAGATCTAGTGCTTTATCATTAGATCTGTGAATTTGAAGAGGGTTTAAGCATACCCAGCTAATAGATCTAAGAAAATGACCAAAAACCCAAGGAGGGCGTCCCACCTAGAAATGACCAGTGTTTGAGGGTAAATGGGGTCGGTTTAATGATTATCCCAAACTTCGGATCTAGGGTTTTTATATTATTTTAGATGTGGGTTTTAACTTTTCAGTGCCATAACCAAATAATCGCTCGATCTATATCTAAGAAATGAAATTTTGAAAAACGAGGGTTTTGTTGTGATAATTCGAATAGACCCCAGAAAAATAAAATACATGCAAAACATATCTAGAATTGCTTGTGGTCGTCAAGTACGATGATTATCTTCCCTCTCCAATCAACTGTGAGCGTTTTCTATACCTTCCCAAGTGAAATCGCTATCCCTCCAAGATGCCAAGCGTGCCCACCTCCTGCAAAAGAGATCTACAATGTAAGAATCAATTTGCAACAAGAGAGACAAAATTATGAAGAAAATGAATCAAAGAACATCAAAATGGTCATAAGACACAATAAAGATACTCCCTTAATCAATGTCGACTTTACAGAATGCTATGGAGCTCAGTCACAATAGCGCCCCCACCAAATCGCTTACTTCACCAAGAGGACGGCACCCTGCAAAATATGTTAGAAATGCATAGACACACAGGAATGCTACAGAGAATAAGACTTTCCAATCCCCATACAAGGCATTCGACAAAGCTTTCAAGAGTTTGTGCAAAAACATTTTTATTATCCAAGAATCCAAGAGCTAAGAGCCCCTTTACAATGAGAGAGCATCTCAATATATAGATCTCTCTAGTACATAAAACCTAAATCCAAAAATATCAATGGCTAAGATCATAAGATAAAACCACCTAATCAACAGCTACGATTAACTGGACATACATCGTATGGATCAACTCACAAATAGAGGTGACACACTACCTAAATCACCCAAGGGGGAGACGCACCTCATGAAAAATGACTAGGACACATGGCAAAAACACATGGTGGGGCTAGGAGGTGCATCGTAACCTTCACTAGCATGTCCCCATGGCACAACATCAAGTAATGTGTCAAGATAACATCATAACATGACCCAAATGACCAACTGTTCGCCCTTCAAAATACAACAAAAACATCCAAAAAGATAAATGCTAGGACGTGTGGACCCCACAATGGGTCAAGACCATGTTGAAAAGTGTAGATCACATCAACATCATGCCTCGAACAAGTTTCATGCCATTTCCTTGCCTCATTTTCCCAAATCAATTTCCTCTTTAGCCATTTTCATTATTTTTTATGTCAAAATAATGCCTCCAAAAAATAAAAATGCTCATATCTCACTGCTAACTGAATCTGGGTACCAACTACATGCAAAAATGGAACCTACACCATTGCAATATGGTAATATCGACTAGCTACACACTATGTGCCATTGTAGCGCCCTAGAAGAACCAAATAATCATTGGAAAGCATTTTAAAACAATATACTAAGGCAACATTGCTGCTAGATGATGAAATGATCCATATAACAAGTGCAAGTGCCCGAAACTGAAAACTGAGTGTACCAATGGACTCAAAATGTCCAAATCCACTAGGAATGAATACTCATACACCATATGTCCATCAAAATAAAAAACAAAAGACCTATCCCATGCCAGAATAATAATAATAATAAGGCATGTAAATGTTGATAACCATAAAAATAATGCAAGACACCATAATAAAACACCATCTGTGTTAGTTATTTAGCTCTGGAGGCACTCCGCGTGTTTTTGTCTTGTATCCGGAAGTGACCATGCACTATCTAGGCTACTTTACTTTGTAATGGTGTTTTATAAAGTCTTAAAGTAACTCTTACGTAATGGGACTTTATATAAATATTCCCTTGTTTAATTTTATAAAGTGGCTTTATTAGATAAAGTGCACTTATTTCATAAAGTAAATGGTTCGTTTATTAAAATTAAATATAACCACTTTTGGAGGGAAAGTTTCTCAACCATTGATCTTGTAAAGGCAAGATTTAATCTTGGCCTTTGGATTTAGGGATTGTGGAAGGTGAAAAGTCACTCTCAAGATATAAGAGAAAGCCTAGGGTAGTGTGCAAGACAAGGAAAGCAATTTCCAAGAGTGAGCATTTTGGCTAAGTTAATTTTCAGAGAGAGATTGCCAAAGATTGCTTGTCCTCAAGCAATGCCAACAGAACTCCACAATCAATCAAACTAAACCAACTGAATCCGAGGATGATCCCAAGGTCCCAAATTATCCTAGGAGATCTGTAGCACCCTCTGCTCAAAGCATTGCACTGCACGCTACCATCACAAGATATCCCATGGAAGCCTCCTATAAGTAGAGTAACTAACCACGGTGTAAACGAGGTACCATCACGAGAGACCTCCTGAAAGCATCCTCTGTCAATCACTAAACTGCCAGGCACTGTAATCCCAGGGTCCCAAATCAATCTGAGAATTGCAGAGATCAAAACGCATCCATCGCTACCCTACATAGTATCTACACAAGAAGCATCCTGTAGACTCCCAAGTAACCCCATCAGTAAACATTGTATCCATCCCTCATAAGGTCTCCCACATGGATCCCAATGCAAACTTGTGCATCTTTCATCCCAAATATTCCAAGGCTCTTGTGCGACTATACCCCTGGCTAGGAATGTCTTCCCAAGAATCGCCCACTCAATAGGACACCAACTCTTAATCTCTCTCCAATCTAACCCCCAAAACGGACCTTGTCCATAAGCACCATCACAAGGAATAATCCTACCAAGCTCGCATTCTGCCCTTTTGATTTCAACTGGAATGTTCATGTATTGCTTCCCAATTTCTCGATTCGGGCCAACCTGTAAAAACCGTCCTCCATTATGCAAATGTGGACTCAAGCTACTACAAGCCTTGTCTATGTACTCCTGAAGATGACTGCTTTGAAATGCAATAGTATCTTTCTTCTGTTGCCCCATTAAGGAATCTAACTGCTCTTCAATACTAGAAAGCCTAACCGTTGAATCGGTACATCCAACTCGAAGAATTGTAAGCTCAACATCTCGCTGTAATATGGTGTCCAGGAGTATCTTGGTCCTCTCTTTCATTGCTAGAATGTTTTCTTTAACACATTCAATCTTCTTTCGGTGACTATCATGTGGGAGCTCTATCTCATGCCTGTAAAAACTCTCCCTAACCTCCATGTGCGACTGGCTACTGTCTCGACTATTGTGCTCATTGCCTTGCACCTCATGTATTTCTCCTGTCATAACTCTCTAGGCTCCTGTTGTAGGTGATGAAGAGTTTACCAACTCCAACTCATCACACAGCTTGTCCACAATCTGATTATCAGATATGTTGGTGCCACTAGACTCACAGGATGGCTTTAATTCTATCTCCTCATGCACATCCTCATCATGTACTGTTAACTTCAAATCAAGCTCAACATCAATATGTACTTCGGGCTCATCTTTCTCCACTCCTCCAACTATGTTTTTAAGGAAATCCTGATCCAAATCCTTAGGTTGGATCACGAAGTTGATGGTGTAATAGACTTGAAAGGACAATGCTGAACATACCTCATCACCCAAGGCTAGATATTCCTGATATCGAGGCAAGTGTTGCAATGTTGCTAACCTCTGCAAATTTCCAGTCAAGATCCTTCTCATTACCTTCATTATCAAGCCCACAGCAGGCCAGGAACATGCTCTGATACCATTGTAATATGCCAAATACCGATATTCTACTGCTTCACTATTCTAGGGCTTACTTGTACTCTCAAGATGTGCATGAATACTGAATAAAAATTTGCATGCAAGGTGTCAAGAAAATGGCCCTAAATTATAACTGAACTAGGGCAAAGATTTACAGAAAGAAGGTAAACACTTACCACTGATAATCAAGTTGATGATAGTCCAGAGATAAGATGCATGCAGATAGAGCTGGACTGGTGAAGTAATGATGCTTCCTTCCCGGTGTTATCGCCCAGCAGCACGAAACCCTCTCCTCAACTAAAGGTGACGTTTTTGGTGAAGGAGTTGTCTGATGCAGTTGAAACTTTGTCGGGATGTTGGTCTTCCCGTGCCGAAGAGAAAGACTGGAGCATGCAGAGGTTTTGACCCCTCTAAGCTGGCTAGAAAATTGATCTCCTTGTTTGGTGCTCACGCCCTCGGCCTCCTGGATCTGCTGATAACTGCTCAAGATGAGCAAACTGATGGCTGATAGTCACTCAAAGCAATGGAGTGACCCTACTAATGAAGATGAAGCTGACATGCGGAATATAGACTGTGATTCAGAGACCCAGCGAATACCTTGGGGTTTTCTAGGTAAATCCCCGGCTGCACACGTGAACCTGCAAACAATCTTCTTGTGGATGCTGGATCACTGGATACGGACGAATAAGATGAAAGTTGATGGTGGACCTGAATGGACTAACCTGAAAGAGAGTAGGGAAGATATTTCACTGTTGAACCCTCGTTAGTTGAAGACGTCATCTTCAACCCCAACTACTGCTGATGCACGTCGTGTTGCTGCTCAAAACTCCAAAATCAACAATAATAATAATAGCTATGTTCATTGGTCCAATAGCCCTTCTTAAATAGCTTAGAATGTACTTTTAGGGTTTACATGTCACTTTTAGGGTTTGTGCTTTACTTTTGCACACATACAATTCTAATTTCTCGTTGACTTTTAACACTAAAGAAATAAGGCCTGCATGCTCCGCATGCTTTATGATAATAACTCCGATGGCTCTCTTTACTATACTGATGACTGAATAATTGTCCTAATATGCTCCCGTTATTAAAGGCCCTCGGTCAATTCCCTATTTATCAAAAACGGAACATTACAGTTCTGTTGGGTTTTCTTCCCCAAAAGGGTTTCCCGAGATAATTTTTTGTGTCTTTCTATGCATGGTTATTCATTCAATGATCCTTATATGCATGCAGATAATGTTTATGTGAATCGAAATGTTCTAAATGTTTGAAAAGGTTAAAACATATCTACTTAAGTAAAATTCCAACGGTCTTCCTAGGAGCACTATTGCCAAAGTTGAATGGTCTTTCTTCCCACGTAAGAGTTACACCCCACTTGTTAGTTGGATCGTGCTTGGAGATGTATAAATGTGGTGTTATCACCCACCTTGTAGTTGCCTACTTGAGGTGGATCCAAGATGGATGGTAGAGGGGCAAGTAACTAAGGGGTGGAACCATGACTGCCTAGACTCCCAAATGGATGGTTGTCACGCCAATCAAGGAAGCCTTCACTTTAGGTTATCCTAGTCTAGGACAACAATGAGGGAGACCCGAATCTGCTCCCGACAGGAGAGATCGGACCTAAACACCAAAAGAAGATCAAATGGGGCTTCAGGGTACTGAAGGTGCAAGGTGAATGGAAACCCTAGCTCTAGGGTTTAGGTACTAGCAACTGGTGGAGGTGACCACTATCTTGGGAAACATAACTATAACAAGGTAAACAAGGACAAAGTTGGGACTATCCAGTACCTAGAAATCAAACTAAATGAAAGGTATTTGAGTTATCAATAAATGTTGGTAAAGGACAAAGGCTAAGAGCCTAAGGGCAGCGCTAGCTAGGAGATCAGTGCTTTGTGTGCATTGGGCAATGGAGTCAGCAGTAAACCAACGTTTCAGAAAACCCAACTGGGAGACACCTTGATCTATGAACCAGAAAGCAGTTGGTCCGGAAAAGCTAAGGTACAGAAAACCCAGCTCAATGGATGACTAGTGCTAGGGCTTGGGAGGACAGATCTGCAGTTTCAGGGTCATTGGGAGGCTAATGGCTCAGCGTTGAGGAAGAAAAGAGGTCAGGGAGACCTGATCTACAAGCCCAAATCAGGAAATCAGCAGAAAAATCAGATCTAGAAAAGTCAAAATCTGATGATGGGGCTAGGAGGCTGAAAAGTGATTTTTCAAATCTATGGCAAACCAGGAGGAATTAGCACAGCGTTGGGGGTGTTTTGGAATGCTTGAGCCATGATCTATCAACCTGTCTTGTCAAATTTCAGAAAAAATCACTTCCGGTAAAGTCCAGTTTTCAGTGAGGGCGCTGGGGCAGTTTCAATCAATTTTTCAGATCTAGGCCAAATGGTCAAGAAGTTGCACAGCGTTGGGGTTGATTTAGGTTGTGTGGAACCCAATCTATCCTTCTGTGAAGTCAGAGTTCAGAAAAACTCAAAACCCTAGCAGGTCAATTTTTCAATGGGGGGTTATGCAGTTTTCTGCTTAAAAATCAGATCTAGTTCAAACTGTGAGGAATTTGACCAACGTTTCGGTTGATTTTATGTAGGGGAGGCCCAATCTATGAAATTCGGAAATGGTTTGGCAAAAGATCGGACGGTTCCCTGATTTATTGATTTTTAGGCTTTTAGTGTTTTGGGAGTTTTCAGAAAAAATTGAATTTCAGCAAGGTACAATGAAATAAGATCTGAAAAGGAAGAACTTACCTGTTGGATCTTACCTGGAAAAGCTTGTAGAAGTCTGTAACAGTGACGATCTTTGCTATCCCGATCAATTCTGGAAGATCCCCGTGATTTCTATGGCATATGCAAGCTCCAGGCCACCAAAGCGCCCTACCCTGCATGAGCAAACGTCAACCATATCAGATTTGCACATACAAAATAAAGAAACTAAATGCTACAAGACAGTAAAATGAAGTAATCATAGATCACAATGAAACTAATGAAAATCCCCTAATCCAAGACGAAGAGAACCGAGCGAGTTGAGGTCCCCCTACAAAAACGCTCCAGCCAAAACGCCCTTCTGTAGACAAAACAATGATAGCCACGAAAATTCTCACGAGAATTTCCACAATGCTAGGAAGCTGAAGACTAGCTAATCACCATTTGAGCACATCAGATGCAAAGCAGATCCAGAAAAATTTCCACAGAAAAAGTCTTTCTATTATTCAGATCGAAGAGCCAAAGATCCCTTACAAGTGAAAAGCTCTCTCCTTTAAATAGAAATGAGAGAACCTCAATTATAACCAAATCATAACCACTTTCAAAACGAGTGGCTAAGATTAAAAGATGAAATGTTCTAATCAATGGTTGAGATGAGCTCAACATACAATACATGGATCAATATAACCATAATTTATCAAAGTGGACTAACCCACCCAAAAAAGGTAACCCACTCAACAAGAAATAAATGAAAGCACATGGTGGGTCCAAGGAGTGTTTGACTAACTCCCTTTGGGTGTCCCCATGGCACAATAAATAATATAACAATTTAATTCTTTGACTTTTGTGCCTCCTTGAGGAAATCGTGAGCCTCCAAAAAGAGCTCCAGAAAATAATAAAAAATGCCCAAAAAATAGGTGTAGGCCCAATCAGGAGCTACAACTGCTGGAGAAGTTGTGGAGGACATCACTCTCATCATCATGACTCATCCCATGTCATTTCCTTGCCTTAGTAACCCAAATCGATTTCTTCAATAGCCATTTAATTATTTTTTAATCTGCCTCGAGAAACGTTATCCTACTAAAACAGCCTCCTAGGTTGCCTGCGTTGTCAAACTGAGCCCACCAGGCTCTCTGGGATGGGGGTACAATGGTACAAACAAGTGGCTGCACCGCCCTATGCCCATACAATGCCCTAGGAGACCCAACTAAAACATCTCCCTGCTCAAATATATCAACCTGTGAAGAAAAACTGCATCAGAGAGGCAGAATGAGCCTGATCATATCTATAAGTGCCCGGAACTAGGAATAAACTGTCTCATTAGATTCAGAGAGTCCAACTCCATCTAAGGTGTATACTCATACCCGCCATAGGTCTCTATCTAATCATCAATCATATCCAATAAACAATATAGCCATCTGTGAATAATCAGACACCAATAATAACTCAGACTATATCCATCCGCTACAAGTGTTAAAAGGTTAAGACCTAAGTCACATGACACGAGGACACGGGACACGGAGGACACGGAAATACGAGTATCCGACACGGACACGGCGACCCCCGGAATCAGGACACAGAGGACACGTTTTATATATATATATTTTTAATTAAAAAATATATATATATATTAAAAATATAGTCATATAGATTCATTTTTTTTTAAATCTGGAACATTTACACATATACAATCAGTAATCACATTTGTCATTAACATTACACATTTGTCATTCATAAATCAATGTCAAAGAGTCATAGATTCATAGATTCAACATTCAAGATTGAAGATTCATAAAATTTCTCAATGTCTCATTTAGTCATTAACCATTAAGTCATCAAAATCAAAATGTTTTACATAGATGTCGAAATGCCAATGGCAAATACAAAAAAGTGGCATCAGAGTATCACATGGAAAATGTCAAATACAAAAAAGTGGTAGATGGAGTCATGGACTAATAGTCTGACTCCTCCATGCCTGAATCAACTAACTGCAACTCATCACTGCT
>LPNX011174346.1:382948-407809 GCA_001517045.1 Pseudotsuga menziesii | reverse complement strand
TCTGTTCATTTAATGACCATTTTTTGTTCCATTACACCAAGCATTTCCCTAAAGTTTAAACCATTCCAATGTATGACTGTGTTAAACTTTTAAAGAGAATAGAATAACGATAAGATAGGATGGGGCAGGTCTGAATGTTAGAGTCACTAGTATTCACTGTTTCAGCAGTATACATTATCCAAAATAATTTAATAAAGCATGATTGTTGGTCACTTTTGAAAAGCAATTACAAGGCTGTCCATTTAATGGAAATAGAACAGTGTATGTCTGCAAATGAAGTCTGAAATGCAGTGTAGGATTTGTCCTAGGCTGAGAGCACCAAGATGGGTTATTTATCACTGATTCTAGCTTATAATCCACTGTTTGTTTGCTATGTGTGCAGGTGGGGGCTTAGGGCAGCGTTTAGGATTTCAGACTGTGTATTGTCTGAATAGGGCTGTAACAGCCTGCAATAACACAGAGAAGAAGGGTAGAGGCCCTAGAGAAGGGTTTGGTTAAAACTTAAAATTGTAAGATAATATAGTGACTTAGGGCAGCAACGTTAGGAATGTAAGGTGACTGAGTATGGGTTATACGGTTCCATCCATATCATAATATTTATTTTCTGTGCAGTGTGGATCTATTGCATTAGCAATTTAGCATACATCTTGAGATGAAGATCAAATCACAGTGAAATAAACATTTGCAAGTTTGCAACAATGTAATGAGGCACAAACGAGACTTACTGTTGGAGAGGAAGTAGTCCTTAAACTCCTGGGCGGTGGGAAGAAGTCACAGCAAGGAACCATGGACCGTATCACCTATACCCTCCAAGCGTCCAACTGAAATCCACCTTGAATCTACTTGCAATGGCATTCAATGGCTTGGACAATGGAAACCTTCTTTCTCCTCTTGCACAAACCACTTTAAACCCCAAACAAGACAAAAGAAATGATAAAAGTCAAGTGAAAAAATCATTTTATAGACAAGTCGGCTGAAAAAGACGTGAAAACAGTGTCCTGTTTTCGGGACACGTCTTGCAGAAATCGGGACACGTTTTTTGGCAGTGTCCGACACGAAGATTGCAGTGTCCTGTTCCAAGACACGTAGAAAACACGTGTCCGACACGTGTCCTTTACGTTTTCGTGTCGGATACGGTGACACGGGACATGGGGGGGCATATGGACGTGTCCTGTTACATAGGTTAAGACATGCTCTACAACTCATTCAATTAACAATCACAACAAGTAGCATTCATTTAACTGGCGGTACATCAACCAATACATATATAAGGCTTTATTTATTATTACTCAGACTTAGACTTTCAAGACTATACTCACTTCATAGCTGTAGCCAATTTGCTAGTGAAGGGTGAAGGGTGGAAATGACAAGGCTTAAGCAAAGGATGACTTCCTACTCAACATCATGACATTTTGGATAAAGAAAGAGAATACTCACTATAACCAATGTCGGACAAACAACAACACAAGGAATGGCAGTGCCTCACAAATGGGTGAGTTGTTTAGAGAGTGCTTCTTCAACTTAGGCATCATGTCTACATCAAGCCTGGTCCAAGTTCATTAGGATCATTATTTTATTCCATGGCCTTTTTGGCCTATATGACCCTTTTGGGACTTCACCAGTGCTCAAAAGCACAGCTAATTGCAGCTTTCATCCGGGACATATTTATTTTAATAAGGTCAGCAATTTTTGGATATAACATATTTTTAACCATTGCTTTTTTAGACCTTTTCTTATACTCTTCAAGGAGTATTTTAGCATTTCATTGCTCTTGCCCTTTTTACATATGTTAAGAAACACAATTTTTCAATTTTCATTTTCCATGGGCGCATATTCAATATTTTCAATATAGGTAGTACATGAGCTTTTAGTTTTAGCCAACAACATCTCAAGTGACTAGGGGGAGTTCTGCACAATGCCAAACATCGAGACAACCGACCAGAATGATTTAGGCATACAATCCAACTTACCAAAGGCAAGTTCTGTCACCAACTCAGAGCCGAGACACAATATAAACAGGGAGGCTTGTCCAACAAAAATTCTAGCGGAGAAAAAGGTTCTCCATTCCATAAGTCAAGAAGTCAGTCGGGTTGAAAACTAAACTGGAAGATAATGGATGGGTGAAGACAATGAATGATGGAGCCAACACTAGCAAGCCAAAACAATGGTGGGAATGACTACCTCTATTCTCCCTAAGGAGGGTAAAACCAATGAGTATAGATCAAGAACTTCCAAGTCTAAGTAGGGACATCGATACATAGTACAAGATACAACCAAGTCCATATAATTATGACCGCCAGATCATGATACCACAAGTTAATAAATGTCACAAGAATCAATATAAGAGCAATAATAACCATAACACAATATAAAATGTTGAGTCATAACCATGCAATAAAATCAAACTGAGACACCATCTGTCCAATGAGAAAGAACTGACATAAAACTGGGCATCAATGACTGCTCTGAAATGACATAAATGGCTACATCAGTCCTCAAATCTGAGTGTCCTGAGACTCAGTCCTGACATGGGAGAGTACAATAGTCCACTAATATAATAATGATCCATCAAAACTGTTCATCTCAGTGTCTCATATGCAAGAGATCTGGCTGAAAAAAGTACTGTGTCTGAAAAATAGAATATGGTAGCCTGGCTACTATATATGTGATAACATGTGGTATTGCCACTTTTATTTTTGCATTGTTGATCATATCTTCTCAACCTAGTTGAGAGAGAGTCATTGTCTATGTTTTCCTAAAATAGCTCAAGGGTTTTAGCATATAATAAAATATTTTATTGATCGAGGTTCTGAGCCTAGAACATTACATAAGCAAGGCTCCTATCGTAGTGGTTGTTAGAGAACTAACCACTCAAATTCTTGTTAACTTTTGTATTGCATTTCTTTGGATCTATTAGACATTTTGGCAATGCACACTAGAGGATGAGGTATTTTAAATGTTAAAATCAACAATAATGGTTCACTTATCATCCAACATCTTCTCTAATACACAAGGGCGTATTTTCCAAGGAGGGTTATTGAAGATCACAAGAAGTAATTTTGGGGTTTCTTATTGCCTCTAGAAGATTCGCTATCCTTAGTAGGGTTTCTCATGAAGAAGGGCAAACCTCTTATATGCTAGGGTTACTCTTCATGAATGGAATTGTACTTGAATTGGACTGATTTCTTCTAAAAAACGTTGTTGGGTTTTCTTCCTATTGGGTTTCCCAAGATAAAATTCTTGTCTGTTGTGCATGGCTATCTTTCTATGATCCTTTGTTTCTGTCGCAATTTAAGTTGAAATTTTCAGTTTGCAATTATTCCATGAAACCTGTGAAATGATATGAATGCTTGAAATCATTGTGAAATAATTGTCAAGATCTGAAAATAGATTAAAATTCAACATGTAAACCCAGTCCACCAAATGAATCAACAATGTCATCCTGCAAGCCTAATCCTTGTGATAAAAAACACAAGTGCAAGACCTATCCAATATGCAGGGTAATAGGATGTTTAGCACAGGATTAGCAGACAGAAGAAACAATTTCTAGAAAAAACATTTGTGCAATCACCAAATCTTAGCATAAACATTACTAGGAAAGAAGCAACCAAGAGAAGATACCTTAAGGAAGAACTGTATCAAATGCTGGGCAAACGGAAGAATCTTCTCACCAAGTTGATCAATCATAACAGACAGCAAATATAAGATCTGGATCTGCACATCACCAGAAGCAACAAATCAGTGAAACAATAATGTGTATTACAAATACTGGGAAATAAAATTGCCAAACAAACCACAGACCACAACAGTAAAAGAATTCCACCAACCCAATATAAAAAAATAAGGAAAAAGCCAATGTTTCAAAAATAGATAGAGTTCCCTGAATAAGATTTCTTAAAAAATTGCATCTGAGTGTAACTATCTATATAAAACATAAACACTGCCAGCTAAGACATGTTTTCTGAAACAAATTGTCAAAAACTTTAGGTTTTCTATCCTTTCATAAAAAAATTCTGTCAAGTTCGTTCCTAGTTATTTTTTACAACTCTAACTTCTAAGATTTCAGGGTAAAGGTGCAAGTTGTCATTACAAATGTCTAAAAATTGCTTCCAAACATTTAATTTTGAATCATTGTCAGATGGGATATTAACAGGTAATGAGAAACCCTACAGAGGTGTTTGAAAGCCATTACCAAGGAGTTTCCACAAGGAAAACATCTTTGACATAACAACAGACTTCCCCCTTTCCCAGTTAATAAAAATATTGTAAGCTATGTGCCAAAACTCCTTTGTTGTTAATGCATTGATGCAGGAGTGTGTGCAGATAGATCAGACGTAGTTGCTTCAAATTCACGACCTATATGATTCATCATTTAAGGATTCATTGAACTAAAGATTTGGACCTGTTCATGAAATGGATACTCAAAGAGTCCTGAACAATTCAACAAGTGTGCGAGCAGCTGCAGATTGGGTGCAGGTGCTGCACTAGACTTGGGACTTTTTCATAAGACTCGTATTCTTAAATAAGATAATATTAACTACTTTATGATAGTCAGGCCATCCCACAACTGTTACAGCAAATAAAAACATTAACAGAAAGTTAAGTTGCATGAGCTTTTGGAATGTGGGAACAAGCGGGATGTAGAGAGGGTGTCCGGAATGGCAGGAACGTTCCCCCAAATTTTCAAGGAATTACAAGCTGGTAACAATAAACATATATATTAAAATATTACAAAATATAAAAACAATATTCAAAAACTGAACAAAAATGTTTCAGAATTTTAAAAACTAACTTAAACTAACTTAAAAACTGAACAATATATATATATGATCCATTATTCGATAAACATTAAATTTTATAAATTCACCAATCCTAAACATCTCCATGATTATTTTTTCTATTTAATTATAAAACTACTTATGTCCAAAATGACAAAACAGTATTGAAGACTGAGCATGTACTACATAATGGGACAATGCCCAAAATATGTGTTCAATTATGGCTTAGATTATGTGCATGGAGATGAGCCACATTCCGTGATGTTTTTTAGTTGAACGATAGCATGCCTTATATATATGCCCTCTTATGCCCAAACAATAGCCATCTACTCTATCGTAGTTTCCTATAAAACTAAGTTGCAAGAAACACCTAACTAATCCCATACCAGTACTGAAAACTCACTGAAACTTAGAAAATGGCAGAGCGAGTGATCTTGTTGAGTACTTGAGTTTTATCCCACACTCTCACTGAGCTTGAGCCCCCTGCTTAGGGAGCAGCACCAAGGATCAGATGTTGCATAGGTTGGGTGGAAAGACACCACTTAGACGTGATTTCCCCCATTTGGCAATGTCATCATGAAGCATTGGTTTGGACTAGGGACCTGGTCAACGACAAGGCAAAGGATTACAAGAACATGTGTTTTATTGCTGCTGCTTATAGTTTATGTAATTGTTGGATTACTTGATTGCTAAAAAGTTTGATGAGTTGCTTGATTTGATCAGACAAAAAGGGATCCTAGCAGCTAACACCTTACCAGTCAAGTTATGCAAGGGTTGGGTTGTTACAGAGTGGTACCAGAGCTCCCAGATTTTCACAACTGGGCACCTCTACGAAATTAATGCATTTCAAAAATAAGTGAACTTATTGGATGCAACTTCAAGAACCCATCTGAACTAAGCAAGTTGCACTCAAGGAAGGTTTCTTGGTCTACAAAGTTTTAATCATTGATTTTAGTCATTAGATTTTTTTATGTAAACTTTTTATTTTTTTTTATTATTTCTTTCTTTTTCTTTTCTTGATTCCATTAATTGCTGCGTGTTTGTTGCTAGGTTCCTTGATTAGCATAGTAAGTAGTGTCAGTTTACATAATAGATTGTATAATTTCAATTTTGCATCTAATTATTGTGTTAGTGAGATTGCTCTTTCCTTTTCTATGCAGATTTAATTAGCTTACCTGTAAATCATACCATAACAATGGGAAAGGCCATGTGGAGGAAGGAAACAACCCTTGGAACTCCTCCATTCACGATGGCTAGTGGAAGACCACGTATTGTTTCATGTGGCCAATCCAAGAACGGCCATCTATCACCCAATTCCATTGATAGCTCCATGCCTAAAGGCCGTGGAACGGGTTCAGTAAACCTAGCTGTGATAACCATTTGTCCTAATTACATATGGTAGAAAAATTGCATAGAATAATCGTTGCATTACAATTGCATATGTTATAATCGTTGTATTGGTAGATTTGTTTTTGTTTCATTTTGAATATATTAGGATTATGATATGGTTCAGCTGATTGTTAATTACAACATAAAATAATATATGCAATGAACACATTGTGTGTGCGTATGTGTGTAAAGGTTAGCTCAAATAGTCATGTCCGACATCTCTTCCCCGAATGTGCAGGTCATAGGTTCGACTATCTTCCCAGAAGACAAGGAGGTCACAAGTTTGATTCTCTTGATCCACTTGGGGTTAGGCTCCATAAGTAGGGACTACAATATAGTATATGATTATACCCTCTTTACCATCCATGGATCATGGGAAAGTACTCAAAAGGTTTCCACAAGGTTTTCCTTGAAATAAAGTATATAAACATACATACTTGCATAGATACATGTTTATATCCTTGAGACATAAACGACTAGCCTTCAATTATTGAGCCTATTAATGTGCCTACAACTCTAGTTCCTTCTGTGTCTCATGCATTTTTAGAGTCTACTAAGGGTTCAAGACAAGAGCATGATGACAAAAATCTATTGCAGGGTTCATGGTTTGTCGGAGTTTGTTTGGATGAGACTGCTTTGAGTGGAGTGGCACCTAGATCGACTAGGGCTCCGCCCTCAAGTTTGCGCAAGGTAAAATGAAGTCTAGAAAAGTGATCAAACAATGGAGATAAATTGTGAAGATGCTTTAGGGGGATGATGTTTGATTGGAGCAGGACAAAGAGCTAGGCAAGTTCCTCAATAGATCTATGCATGAGCTGACTTTAAATTATTGGATCTAAAACACTGGGATCCTTTAATAGGCTATGGGAAGATTTTTCATATATTGGCCAGAAGTTAACTTAGGACAATGAAAATGTCCAAAAAATCTTGGAGGGATGTTGGTTCTAGGATTCACCATTCCTATCGTTGCAAGTATGGACAGCGTCTTTTCATCCCTGTGTTAGAATTGTATACTTCAATGATAGTTATGTTATATCTTCAAACAATTTGCACTATATCACAATAACCATATGCAATAGGATCACAAAAAGAATGACAAGCACAGCAAAACAAAAGTACACAAAGATTTCTCCTCTGGGAAACCCTTCAAGGGAAGAAAACCTAGCAAACTTCTTCAAAATAGATTTGCTAGTAAGTACAATCCAAGAGCTAAAGGCTCTTCCACACAAAGATCCTGAGAATAAGATAAGATAGAAACCCCAATAATAAGATGTCTTGACAATTGTAGCTACTCTTCCTCCTCTAGCAAACTTGTTCTTCTTCTCTCTCTAGCGAATACGCTTGCTTGCTTGATGTGTCCAAATGGGAAGGGCGCCTTCCCTATTTATACTTAATTTCCAAGCAACTTTTCCTTATGGGGCAAATTTGACTTCCCTCACTAGGCCGACTTGACTAGGATACAATATAATATTATTTACATGCTTTTTTTGGATCTTTTTGGGTCGACTCAATAATAGGGTTTACATTTATTCTTTTGATGCTTTTACATGATCAAATACAATCTAAATATTTCACGAAAGGGAGTACAATAATAATACAACAATAACACATCAAGAATATCTTTCGAAGTTACACAATCTTCAACACTCCCTCTTAACAGGAAGATATTCTTTTGTGGCTATCATCATCACTGTTGTTGCAACTCTGTACTTGAACCATTGACTACTAACATCTCTCGAATCTATACATCATAAGAAGTTCTCTACGAGCAAGCCACCAAGTGGGAACAACCCAAGAGCAGAAATTACGTCACTAGGTGATTACTTGCGTTACCGCTCTAACATCTCATGAGTGTATCCTAGGAGCACAAATTACGTCACCTAAAGTGACTACCTGCTACCACGTAACATCCAGATCATCTTCTGAGTGTAGCCTAGCAGCACAAATTACGTCCCCAAGTGACTACCCACTAGCATGTCACATCATGTGGAGACCAGCCTAGGAGCACAAATTACATCACCAAGTGACTACCTGTGTCTTTGCACATCACGGCAACACAACACTCGTGAGTGTAGCCTAGGAGGAGCACAAATTACGTCACCAAGTGACTACCTGCTACCACATCACATCATGTGGAGAACTGCCCAGGAGCATGGATTACGTCACCAAGTGACTACCTATGTCTTCGGACATGCGTGTATGCCCTCCATAGCACCAACAATCAGGAGGCTCAATTACTTCACCCATGTCACTACCTACTGCATCCTCGTGAGTGTAGTCCGGGGGCACAAATTATGTCACCAAAGTGACTACCCACTACAACATCACCTCAAGTGGAGACTGCCCAGGAGCACAAATTACGTCACTAGGTGACTACCTGTGTCTCACATGTGTTATGTCGCTCACTACTCTCTCTTTCGAATAAAACCGATCTAGACAACACCAAGCTTGTCCCTAAAGTACTCAAACTTCACACTTGACAAAGGCTTAGTCAACACATCAGTTATTTTCTCGTCTGTCATAACATACTAGATCCTCACCGCTCCTCTCTGTACCATATCTCTGATATAGTGGTACCTGATCTTGATGTGCTTTGACTTGTCATGAAACACTGGCTTCTCAGACAACTTCACACAACTTTGGTTGTCCCAGAAAATACTAGTCACCTCTAACTCGAGATGAAACAATCCTGCAAGTAATTTCTAAAGCCACACTGACTCACAGCGAGCTGAAGAAGCTACAATGTACTCTCAAACTAAAGTAGCATCCTGAAGTGTTGTTCCTATCTGTGACACTACTGACCCAATCTGAATCAACATAACCATGTAGGTTAAAATTCTAATTTGTCGCATATATAAGCCCATAATCAATCGTACTCTTTAGGTACCTCATCACATGGTTTGCCGCAACCAGGCAAACATGTCTCGGCTCTATCATGTACTGACTCAATGTGTTCACCACAAAGCATATACTTGGCCTCGTGTTCGTTAAGTACACCAACGAACCAATCATATGTTTGTATATTGTGGCATGAATTGTCTTTGAAGTAGTATCACACAACAACTTCAAGTTCGATGCCATTGGTGTAGCCATGGCCTTCAATCCATTATCCCAAATCTCTTCATGATCTCTACTACATATTTTCCATGGCCAAGGAAAATCTCATTAAGATTTTGCCACACCTGAAGACCTAAGAAGGAGTGTATTATACCTAGGTCTTTCATCTCGAACTCTACGGCAAGCTTCTTCTTCGTTTCTGTACCGAGCTTCTCGTCACCTGTCAGGAACAGCTCATCTACATATAGTAGTAGCATCGCTTGTTTTCCATCCTCAACCTTGAAGTAAAGGTTGGAATCTGCTTTACTCTTGGTAAAGCACAAGATCGTCAGAAAAATATCAATCCCACATACCACATCCTAGGAACTGCTTCAATCCATACAAGGCCTTTCTTTCAACTTGCACACATGTGTTTGTCTGTCATGTGTCTCAAATCCCAGTGGCTGCTCCACATACACTTCCTCTTCTACTACACCATTCAGGAAGGTTTTCTTCACAACTATCTAGTGTACCTTCCACTTCAGCACTACAGCTATCCTAAGCATAGCTCCAATCGAAGTGTATCTCGCTACAGGTGCAAATGTCTCCTCATAGTCAATTCCTTCTTTCTGGGAGAAGCCATAATCCACAAATCTTGTTGTGTACCTCTGTAGTATGCTTGATTTCGTAAATCATCTTGAATGTCATAGTTGAACAATCGTCACTTGTTCTTCATAACAAGTCTCATCACTCTTCTCTTATGAGTCATAGCCCACGATCTTTCCTACAAGTCACATTCAATCATTTGATTAGCAACATTTCATAATCATCCAATCATATTGTCATTACAATGACAATGCATAAATCACACAGTTATGCAACTATTTTAACCAATGCTCCAGCACAACCCTCGTCCATATCCCGTATACATACGGTAACTTACTAGATGCCTTCCATCTCTACCAAAACATAATATTAAGAGCGTGCACTGGTCTCAATCCTGTCAGCAAAGAGGTTTCATTCTAGATAAGCAATAAAGCCTCATTGAATGTTGTGCAGCACCATAGACTACTTTACCAATCAATACATATTCTTCTTCACTTGAACAATCTTCTCTTGCCTTCTTCTGAACATTTTCATCGTCTTCTACGGCATGAGCATGATACCTCTTCTTCTTTCCTTTCTTTGCATGGCCTTGGCCTTTGGGGCAATCTCTTGCAAGATGGCCCTTTTTATCACAAGTGTAAGATCTGTAGTTTGAGTAGTCCTTCTGATGTCTATGATCCTTTGGGAATCTTTTAGGCTTTTTGTGAGAGAGTTCTTCTTTCTTGCTCTTTTCCTTCTTTTGCATGAATTGTTAAGGCTTGATTCTCATCTTCACCCATCTTCTCTTCTCTAGCTTCAATTTTGGATTTCTCTTGTGTACAATCCTCCCATACTCAATGGAATTTGGTGAGCTTCCTCCTAGAACAAATTCCTTGAATGAATAATTCCCATGATCTAGGGAGACCATTCAATGTAGTCACACCAACTCTGCTTCTTTGACATTATCTCTAATAGCTTCTAGTTGTTCTTTGATTTGGGAGACCATTGTGAAATAAGATTAGATACTTTCGGAGTTCTGCATCTTCACGCCCTTGAGTTTAGTTCTCAAGGTCATCGTCTTATTAATGTTCTTCCCTCCATACAATCCATTCAAGGCATTAAACATCTCCTTCGGAGTCTTCAAGCAAGAAACATGTGGGATCAAGTGATCCTTGATGGAGTCAGCAATGATCCTCTTGACCTTGACCATATTATTCTTGTGTCTAGCCTTGTCTTCGTCTCTCTCTGGCTCTGCAACTTCTTCCTTCAGATAGTTTTTCAAGTCACACTCTTCTAATATGAGGAGCACTCTATACTTCCATGCCCAGAAATTCTCAGCTCCTTCAAGCTTATCATCAAGCTTTGTATTGTTTGTCATCTTGATCAAATCAGAACCTCAAATGGAAATAAATATAATAGTGCTTACCACTAGAGATGTTCCAACCAAGTGCTTGCTCCAATGCCTTCTGAAGTCTGCTTTCTAGTTAATCTAGCATTTAATAGAGAAACCCTAATTTTTTCGACTTTGGAATCTTGCAAATCTAAACTAAGAGAGAGATGCTCCTTCCCAAGAAGAGTTGAACAATGATCCTTTTCTTCTGGACTTGTGGACAAAACTGCCAAAAATCTAATGCCCTAGGTTTCCCAAGCAATAATGATAGGGACAAAATTGAAAATAAATCTAAATTATGCCTCCATAGAAAGATGTGCCCTCCTAGGGTGAGTTGGAGAATGCTTGGGTTAGACTCAATTGGTGGACAAAAAGTCTTAAAGTATGGAACCCTAGTTCTTGACCCCGGCAGTGTTTAGGTCAAAACTACAACTCCACAAAACTGAAATTTTCCTCCACAGAAAGATGCGCCCTCATAGGGCTAGTTCAATGATACAAAGGTCGAGCTTGATCTGTGAATAGAAAGGATAGAAACATGGAGCCCTAATCTCCGGCAGTTGTAGTTGTTACAACTATTGCAATCAATTCTTTCAACTAGGCTCTGATACCATGTTAGAATTTTATACTTCAATGATGGTTATGTTAGATCTTCAAACAATTTGCATTATATCACAAAAACCATATGCAATAGGATCACTGAAAAAAAGACAAGCACAGTAAAACAAAAGTACACAAAGATCTATCCTCTGAAAAACCCTTCAAGGGAAGAAAACCCAGCAAACTTCTTCACTATAGATTCGTCAGTAAGTACAATGTCTTCTAGTACAATCCAAGAGCTAAAGGCTCTTCCACACAAAGATCTCGATAATAAGATACGATAAAAACCCCAAGAATAAGATGACTTCACAATTGCAACTACTTTTCCTTCTCTAGCGAACTTGTTCTTCTTCTCTCTCTAACGAATATGCTTGCTTGCTTGATGTGTCCAAATGGGAAGGGCACTGCCCCTATTTATACTTATTTTCCAAGTGACTTTTCCTTATCGGGCCGACTTGACTTCCCTAACTATGCCAACTTGACTAGGATGAAATATAATATTATTTACATGCTTTTTCTAGATTCTTACAGGCCAAATCAACTAATAAGGTTTACATTTATTCTTTTGATGCTTTTACATGATCAAAGGGAGTACAATAATAATACAACAATAAAATAACACACCAAGAATATCTTCTGAAGTTACACAATCTTCAACAACATTGAACTCTTATTTGAAGAAAAGTCCCTAGGTATCCAATCAAACTATGGTTAGTGAGGTTATTGAAGGCTTTACAAGATTTCTTGGGAAAAAATCTTTCAATATATCTATTAACACTAGACTTGACCTTAAGAATTTGAGTGTTAATCTATGGAATATATTCATGGACATCATTTAGGGTGAGCTCATTGTTACAAAGTTCAGCATTTGGCATTGATAGTACAAGAGTACATGACGAGGTGGATTGGTTAGTCAGTCCACCTGTGCAACGTTAATGGTTCATTAAGTGGCTTCCAAACTTAGTACATGGGCATGTGTCCTTATTATCCAGAGATAGATGGTGGATAGAGTTTTGAAGTGCATGTAGACAGGTGATGCATTCAAAGCAAGTGCCCCATAGTTATAGTGTAGTATTCAAAGTAAGCATGGGTGGTTGAAGAGACCCACGGATGTGATGAGGGTGAGTTTGCAATGTCATGTTTTCCATGATCTCTTTTTTGGCAATAACTTATAGTTCTACTCGTGTGTTTCCTAAATAGTTTTGTTTCTTCATTCTATTTTTCTATTTATTATAATATATATATATATCTGTGTGTGTGCGTGTGTGTGTGTTTGTACTTGTTGTTTTCCCGCTATATCCAGATCCTAGGTTTTAAAAAATCTGGCGAATCCTTATCTTGATCTAGATCCGAATCCGTATCCGTATCCCGGTAACTTAATCACATTATCTAAGGAGTCCTTTCCCTAAAGGAACTTACATTGTTAATTTTAAAGCTTCTCCTTCCAATTATTTACCTAGCTCATCATACTATTTTTTATCCTCACATATCCCATAATTTAAGGCCTAATTTTAGATAGGATCTATTTTAGACATTAGAAAACTGCATTAAAAGAAGGATTAGCCATATACAAGGACACTTTCTCTTATGGGTAGTTATTATGGAAGGAGGGTGATATTTTGAGCGGGTAGTTTCTTCATACATATGTTATGTTCACTAAAAAATGAGTGTTATATAGGCAGACTACTATTTTTTCCTCCCTTCTATTTTCTATCTCACCTAGACTTATGAAGGAGGAAAAAATATTTTCTTGTACAAGATCGTGAGTGCTTGAGCCCATGATTTAGTCCTCCCCTTCTCCTTTGTTTATTCCCCCTACAAAGACTGAGATTGATTACTAGCATGGACTACCTATGGTGGTGACTTGGTTTTGTGGAGTCGTGACTAGTACTTTCCCACTGAACATAGTTTATTTGTACCTTGGAGCGCATTTTCCAAACTTGTCAGCACTTTGTTCATTCTAACTTTAGATAATGACAGAGGTTTTCATAGGTGACTATTATAGGTTATTTATGTCTGAAACTTCTATTTTCTTAGGCTTTCACGTTTGCTTAATCTTCATCATGCTAGGGCTTGACTGATAGGCTTTGGATTGACTTTTCCCTTTTCACTTTCTCCTCTTCTTATCTCTTTGACTCCATGAAAAGGCATCGAAAAGGCTCTGGTTTCCTTAATTATAGGCTCTTGGTTTCTCATTTACATACGAATTTTCACATCAAATATTGAAGAACGTGCATCTCAAGCATTTTCAGGTATGCATCGAGGTCATGTTGCACTCTGTTTTAGGTAGATTAAAGCAAAATTACCTTGCTTTAATTTCCAATTGGTCGCAGAAACAAATAAGATAAGATAATTTTATTAATGTCCAAGAAATGACCACAAACGTAGGTCAATGGGCTATGTGGTATCATAATGTTAATACAAAGTGCGAGCACAAAGGCGACTCCTATAAAAGTAAGCGGTAAGACTCTAACCTAAAACCAATACCAAAAAAGAGCTAACTCCAAAGATGGAGAGCCAATCAAGAGGACAAATGTACAAAGAGAGTCGATACAAAATAAAAATACGCAAGTGGAGTGGATCTACGATCTGTGGTACAAAAATGGAAAATATTTCTCTGTGTACTGGAAGCACTAGAAACCTCTCTCTTAACATCCAAGCCTAGTGAAGGAATCTCAAAATAGGACTACCTCTGAAGGGACTCGAAGAGGACCTACAAGGGGTAGTGTAAATTTTCTTAAAACCCAATCTTGAGTTACAGATTTTTTTTTTACTGATAACCACAAATGAAATTCTTCACAAATCTTGCAGCAGAAAATAAATACTAAGAAAAAATAGAACATCAATCATATTAATAGAGACACCAATATTTTTGGGTATGAAAACCCCCAGAAAAACACAAGATGGGAAAACTGACGCAGCAGTCTGAGAAGATAATTTTATTAGCAAGATATAGAACAATACAATTCAGAAATCGATTTTACCCAACCTACCAAAATTGTACTACCGAAACTCACAGAGAAAACCCAACAAGATCGTACAGCCCTACATCATTGCATACGTCACCCTCATGGCCTTTGCGTCACCCATACGGCCTCTGCGTCACTATACGGATGTTGATGTCATTCGTACGGCCTCCTACATCACCCGTATGACCGTGTACGGTTGTTTACGTCACGCGTACAGCTGCCTACGTCATGGCCTCTGCATCACTATGTACGGCCTCCCCACGTCATTAAACGACCTCTGCGATTTTCCTGTGTTTCCCTATCGATCTCTAAAAACTATTCTTCAGTCTTACTCTCTGAAAAATACTTCTGCAAACTTTCTCTCTCACTCTTCGGCTGAAAGCTATGAGAAAGAAATCTCTCTCTCACAATGTGTGTGTCAAAGCAACTATGTGTGTCGTCTCCACAAAATCAATCTCCTTTTAACTCAATGGCCAAGCGAAAACCCTAACTCTCACTCTGGATCAATGGATGAGATCTTTCGGTAAGATCAATGGCTAAGATTAGATTATCCATCACTTAAATTATTTTTCCCTTGAACATAATAAAAGTACCTCCATTAAGTCAAAATAAAATTAGATCACATAATGCACTTTTCCTGAAGTATAAACTTTGGATAAAGGAAATGATCAATCCGGCTTCATGTTTTATGTCTTCCATCAAGAAGGACACATGCAAATGATAGAAGACCTTCCGTGTTGCCACTTTTTAACTCTCCCTCTCAATGAGGAAGGGATTTGGTAGTGTTACCAACTATTTTGTACAATAGTTCAACTTCTTATTGAGCCGCCAGTTATCGAGCATGATGAATGCTCATCTCCGAAGTTCAGAAGTTCAGTGTGCTCCAGAGTTAGCCAGTTTTCGGCTAAACTTTTTATTTTTTGTAAATACATGTTCATACCCCCTTGGGGAGATTGTAAACAATGTCCTAGCATTTAATATTTTATAAAAGGCTCGGCTTCCCGGCCTTAAGCATCAAGTCGACTAGCCCAGAGCGTTTTTTCCCTTGGTTATTATTGGTTGTTGAACAAGCGACTAATCATTTTTGAGTTTCTCACTCACACCTCCAACGCTGGGGTAGATGTCTTGTTGTTTCGGCCTTAGGAGGTTATTAGAGCCTTCGTGTCAGTGTTTTTTCAACATGCTAGGCATTCTGATTGAGTCGTGTGAACATGTACTAGGTCCCCCTAGAGTTTCGTTTGATTCCAAGAAAAAATTATTTTTCCGTTTTTTAAGCCATTTTTTAATGGTTTAATTGGAAAAATTCAAAATGTAAAAATATATGATCCGGAGTCTGTTTTCGGCATGGTTGGGCTCATTTCCAAGCCCGGAGCAGCATCTTTACCCCAGGGGTCGTTTTCACTATGTTTCGACTGGCTGAAGCATCCTGAAGGGCATCATAGTGCCATTTAATTGCTAATTTTGGACAAAATGCACTAATGTCCAAAATTTTAAAAAGTCAATTTCAAAGTCAAATTTGAATATTTTATTAGTGGAGGGTGACATGGCATGTGGGCCATAAGTCTTACGACCCTCTTCAAGTTACATGGAAAGCATAAAACTTTGGTTTAAAATTGAAGTTGGGATTAATATAAAAAGAGGTGACATGAATATGAAAGCACCCACGCTAGCATGTGAGTTTGGGTGTGGGTGGGAGCGTGTGGACCCGTCCACATTTATAAAATGGCAAACATTAAACCATTACATATAATTCCAATGATTTAAACCATGGTATGTTAATGCATGCGAATTGTTTAATGGAGAAGGTGACATCAACCACTAAAGGAGCTCACGCTGGCAAGTATGGAGGTTACGCTAGTTAAGGGAATGGACCCCTCTTTGAATCCACGTCACTTTAGTTAGTCGTGCGGATTGCATGAGATCAGGGATGATTCGTCGATATGGCTTGAGTGGATGGCCGAGTTAGCATTTACTTCAGTAGAGGCTCGATCTCCCACAAGGGACTCACGTATATCTCAAAGATCTCATGCATATACAATTGGAGCTTCTATACTTGATAGGTGATGCTTCCAAAGAAGGGATGGGGGGAGCCTTGCCAAGGTGGAGGCCACCTCCCCATCCATTTTAACGCAGGCTCTCGAGTCTATTGAAGCGATGTGCACTCCAAGCCATGAATTAACATGGAGTTGATTGGGGAATCAGATCTGTCTATTGTGCCATTGACTCTCTTCAAAGCCAAGTCTAATTTAGGTTTTAGGTGGTAGTATTTTGTATAAGTAGAAGCTCTTGGAGATATATTCTTCATGGATATTTTGGGCAAACTTACTCTGCCAAATTGTAAATGTGTTACAGCTTTTTGCTATTGGAAATAAAGTGACTTTGGAGGTCCATATGGTGTGTTGATTCTTGTCATGGGAAGTGCTTCATCTGTATCAAGGTGATTTCGTTCTTGTTTACTACTTATTTTTCACCATTTTGATCCAATTGTTAGCTTAGAAGGCTTTATTAAGTCCATAGGCTGGGCATTTGAGTTCAATTTGTCCATTTATGTTGGGTTTTATGTGATTTAGAAGGAGTAGACTGTAGTTGGAAATACTTATAATCTTCTAATCCCATTTTGCTTTGCATACAATATTTGATCAAGATGTGTTTGTAAGTGGTTTCTTGTGCACATCTCCCAGTTTTGAAGAGAAGTTTGAGCTCGGTTGCTTCTCTCATCTCTTCAAAAGACCTATTTTTTCTGACATTGTGTGCATTTCAAGGCCTCCTAAAGTCGATCTCAAGCCTCAAAAATTTGGTAAGAGGCACTAGTTCGAGGATCCATCTCTCAAAACTACATCTTAAAACTCGGTTACTTGCTACCTTGGAAGCCCTAAACCTCCTCCTTTCGTTTTTGGCCTCCTACTTTCTCCTAGCTTTCTCCCTCTCTTTCGCTGCCCTCTTTGGGCCTCCTTTTGCCCTCTTTGCTTCTTTTTTGCAACCCCCCTTTGGCTGCCCCTTGTCTTGCATTTATCCCTTTCCTTTCTCCTTCTTTTCTCTCTACCTTCCTAGCTCTCGTCCCTCCTCAAGTTTGGCCTTCCATCCCTTTCGTTTTACCTATAGAATTGTTCAAGTTTCTTCCCTTTCGTCCCCCCTTGAGCATTTCAAAAAATCACAAAAAGCAGCAAAGGTTACTTGGTTAAGAGTTAGTTTTGTCTCAATTTTAAAAGATTAAATAGTTAGATCTCTTTCCATTGTATGCTTTTTCCATTCATAGATCTCACAATCACATTCCTTTGAAAAAGTGGCATTAGATTTTACTTACTTGTTGCAATCTTAGAATCTAGGGTAGTTTCATTTCTTTTTTTTATTGATTTTTAGCTAATGCCTAGTGGGTGCTTTGAGATGACTTGTCTTGTGTAGGTATTTGAAGGACACGATAACTGAAAGGCTAGATACAAGCAAGTTTTGATCCCAAGGAGCTAGATCTAAAACAAAGAATTATTTCAAGAAGAGAAGCCATTTACACCCAACAAAGAACAAAGCTTCACAAATGCCTAGGAAATCCAAAACTCAAAGTCCAGACTCATCTTTCTCCTTTGTATAAGCCCTCAAAAGGCTTTAGCTTCATTTCATTGGTTGCATTTCCATTTTAAGGGTTGAATCCCCTCATTTTGTACTTGATTAATAAAATAAGGCTAAGTGGGATAAAGCCTCCCATAGTTGGTTTTTCTTCCCTATTTGGGGGAGGAGTGTCTTGTGTGTTCTTAGCTTAGATTTGCTTTAAGTATTTAGAATAGTTTCATTTGTGCTTAGAACACTAATTGTTAGTTCAGTTTGTTTTCCCTTAGCTTAGTTTATTTTTGCACGTAGCTTAGCTTCATTTTTATTGTAGAATACTAAATTGCTAGATTAGTTCATTTTGTAAGTAGTACATTAACTATTGAGGCATTTGTTTATCATTTATTTGAGCTATTCATTTGTGTTTCCTTGTTTAAAATTTATAAATCTTTAAAAGGAACCAAGACTCTTGAACTTTGTCATAAGACGAAGTCAAGAGCACTCTCTCTCGAAGAGCATCTGTTTTGCACTTTTACTACATTTAGCATATAGATTAGTTAAAGACTCTTGAACTTTGTCATAAGACGAAGTCAAGAGCACTCTCTGTCGGAGAGGTTCATTGTGCTTTAATTAAAATTCGCCACTCACATCCCCTTTCTAAAATTTATTTCGTTGCTTTCCATCACCAAGTATGCTCTGCCAACCCTAAAAAGTTGGATTATTACTCAGAACGGTGATTGGATTCGTTAATCTTACAAGTGATAACCATAATAAAATATTCACCCCCGCAAAACAACGAACCGGTGTTGTTTCGAGAGATACTCAGGTAGTGGGAAAATTCCTACTAGTGGTGCCGAAAATCACCGTTGTCATAGAGTTCTAGCTTGTTGGTTAAATCCAATGGACACCTAGCCTAGAATACTGGACGGTTCGTCAGGTCACCAAGGGGACCCACTGAAGGTATACTTTTCCAATTGGACTCATACCTTGCTTTTTTTAGCCTTAGTATTCAAGATCACTAAAACTCATAAAATCAACCAAGATAATTTGCACAACATTCTCACCAACATTATTCTGAGACTTGTATCTTCGAAATCCCCAAGCACTACACATTTTGACTCCATTTGGCACTGGTCACTTTAAACTTTCATATATTAGTTAATCTGGGCCATTTGTCCATTGGGAATCTGTTTAAGTTATTATCTATCTGTGGATGCCATTTTATTGTACAATTCTTCATTATATTGTTTATCTACAATCTTGTATCTGCAACATGGATTGCTCTTATCTTGTGTTTATCTCATTCATTACAAAAACTGTGATCTCATTAAAAAACTCCTAAACAACACCCATCAGCATCCGCAACCATAAAAACACTTAAAAAATATAGAGCCATAGACAAACTCTTTGTAGGGACTACCCCCCTTGGCTTCGTTAGGAGTTTACCAAAACTGAGGAGCTGGGATTCAGGTGACGGTACCTGGCTCATTGCTTGCCCCCAAGGCCACACCTCTCCCACTTGTAGTGAGGAGATGGATTTCGAAAGATTTCTGCTGTTGGTGTGCATCTCGGCGGACAACAAGTAGCAACCCCAACTTGTCTTTGAACTTCACAAAACTATGCCTGCAAAGTGCCTTGGTGAATATGTTTGCCACCTACTCATCTGTCTGAATGTACTCCAACCGAATGGTTCCTTTCTGTATACAGTCTCTCAGGAAGTAATTTTGGATGTCATGTGCTTGCTTCGGTCATGGAACACTAGATTCTCGGATCGCCTGATGCCACTCTGATTGTCACAGCGAACTACCATAGCCTCCAACTCGCTCTCGAATAACCCTGAAAGCAACTTTCTTAGCCACATTCCTTCACATGCATCCAAACTGGCGGCCATGTACTCGGCCTCTATCAAGCTCAATGCAGCTGACTTTTGCTTTCTACTGAACCAAGAGACAACCCCTGACCCAATGTTCAAGCAACAACCCCTCCCATTGTGCTCATAAACCAATCCATACTCCATTGTGCCTCTGATATAGCGAAGCACATGCTTCACAGCTGTCCAATGCAATCTCCGAGGGTCCACCATGAACTAACTCAAAGAGTTGACTGCAAAGCTAATGTCTAGTCGTGTGTTGACCAGATACATGAGTGACCCGATAAGTTTTCAATACAATGTAGGATCAAATTCTAGATGTCTATGTGCTTGCTTTGGTCATGGAACACTGGATTCTCAGATAGCCTAATGCCACTCTGATTGTCGCAGCGAACTACCGTAGCCTCCAACTCACTCTCTAATAACCCTGAAAGCAACTTTCTCAGCCACATCCCTTCACATGCAGCCAAACTGGCGGCCATGTACTCAGACCCTATCGAGCTCAATGCAACTGACTTTTGCTTCCTACTGAACCAAGAGACAACCCCTGACCCAATGCTGAAGCAACAACCTAAAGTGCTCTTCCGGTCTTCTACACATCCTGTCGAGTCAGCATCTGCGAAGCCTGCTAACTGTATACTCCCACTGTGCTCATAAACCAACCATACTCCACTGTGCCTCTGATGTAGCGACGCACATGTTTCGCAGTTGTCCAATGCAATCTCCGAAGGTCCACCATGAACTAACACAAAGAGTTGACTGCAAAGCGAATGTCTGGTCGTGTGTTAACCAGATACATGAGTGACCCGATAAGTTTGCAATACAATGTAGGATCAAACTCCTCTAAACTCAATGCATCAATCTTCCTCCACATGGGTATACAGTCCTCCATCCTGAATATCCTCAAGATCTCTACTGCATACTTCCCCTAACCAATGAAGAAGCACCCATCTCTCTGCCAAACCTCTAGACCTAGGAAGTAATGCATCAACCCAAGACCTTTCATCTCAAACTCAACTGCAAGGATGGACTTGCAATCGTCGATCAGCCTCTCAGCTCCTCTAAGAAAGAGATCATCTACATACAAAACCAGTATGAGAGCTAACTCCCCTGACAAGAAGTACATGTTGTGGTTAGCCTCACTTCACTGGAATCCCATTTCCCATAGGTAGTTGTCAATCCTCAAGTACCATGCCCAAGGTGCCTGCTTGAGCCCATATAGAGCTCTCTTCAACCTGCATACATGCAACTCCCTGTTCTCCACCTCGAACCCCTTGGGTTGCTCAATAAATACCTCCTCCTCTATAACTCCGTTGAGGAAGGCAGTCTTCACATCCATTCTATGAACACACCAACCCATCTCTGCTGCTAATGAGAGAATAGCATGAATAGAAGAGTATTTGGCGACAAGGGCGTAGGTCTCCTCATAGTCAATACCTTCCTTCTATGAATACCCCTTTTCCACAAAGCATGCCTTGTACTTCTCCATGCTTTTGTTTGTTGCATGCTTTACCTTATAGATCCACCTAGATCCGACCACTCGTTTTCCTTTTGTCCTCGGCACAACCTCCCACACCTGATTTTTCATAATGGAGTCCTACTCCTCAACCATGGCCTCTTGTCACACATCATGTTGTGCAGCCTCCTCAAAACTGGAAGGCCCGGAGTTAATCAACTCCATCATCAGTTCCATGTAGCTAAGTCTATCTGGTGCTTTGCTTCGCCTCATGGAGTTCTGTGGAAGAGTTACCTACCTGGAATCCTGAACTGTGGACCTGAACCACTTAGGTTGTGGCCTAGTGTCTACCTGTTGTTGCTGCTAGATATCCTCCTCCTGTTGCGGCTCATCCTCTAAGTCAATGACTAAAGGATCCTGTCCACCTGAAACCCTCTTACTACCAAAACCTGTGTCCTGTGTTTGTACCTGTACCTATGGCTCCTCGAACTTGACTCCCAAGTCATGTACTAGCTGCTCCTATGCTGGTAAGTCCATAGATCTTCGTAACGCTCTGTCCTCATCAAACCGGATATCCCTTCTCACAATGATCCTCTTGTGAGTCGGAATATATACCTTGTATGCCTTAGAAGCCTCGTTCTAACCAACTAGTAGCCCCTTCTCACCAGAAGGGTGCAGCTTCTTCCTAGTGTCAGCATGGATGTGACAATAGCAGACCCTCTCAAATATGCATAGATGACTCACATCTGGCCTGGTGCCTGTGAAGACCTCCTTGAGTGTCTTCCTCCCTAAAGCTGTGTGGGGACACCTGTTATGAATGTAGACTGTTGTCCTATATGCCTCGGCCCATAGGAATAGTGGTAGTCCCTGATCAAATAGCATGGCCTTGGTTGCTCCTAACAATGTCCTGTTCTTCCTCTCCACCACTCCATTCTGTTGTGGGGTATGAGGAACTGCATGCTCCTTTTGTATCCCCTCCGATGAACAAAACTCCAAGAACTCCTTGGAGGTGTACTCACCCTCGTTGCCATCCTCAATATCCGAATCTTCCTCCTTGTCTGGTTTTCCACGAAGTCTTAAACTCCTAAAACCACTCGAAGACCTCTAACTTGGCCTTCGGGAAATAGATCCAGGTCTTCCTGGAATAGTCATCAATGAATGTGACGCAATAATTGTAGCCATTGAAAGATTGGACACCCATGGGTCCGCAAACATACGAATGCACCAAGTCCAAGGCCCCCAAAGACTTATGCTCACTTTTTGGGAAAGGCTACCTGATGTTCTTCCCCAACGCACAACCCTTGGAGTGGTTATGCTTCTCCTCCTGTAGGCTGTACCTGAGGAACTCCATTAATTGCCTGTCTCAAATGCCTCAGTGCTCCATGGTGTAAGTGTGTCATCCTCCTATGCCACAACTCATCCTATTTGTTGTTGCTGCTAACCAGAGCCTTTGAAGACTCAAAGTGTAGTTTGTACCAATGAAGCACCACTCGTCTAGTACTCGCGAGTATGGCCGAGTCGACCTCCGCAACGAGTACTCGCTGCAAACTCGGCTAAGACTCGGCATAATCGGCAAACTTGCCATAACCGGAAAACTCGCCTCGAACTCGCCTGTACTCGGTCGGACTCGGCAAAGGAGCGAAAAAAAACCCACGCAATTTTTTACCCGGACGTCAAAAATTCGCAATTATGGTTGATTTTTTTTGGTGGGAAATGGGACGTGTAACAGGCTATAAACACCCGTAGGTCCCAGCGACTCAATCAACCCTTTCTGTGTGCGTCTCGAATTTGTGAGTGTGAGCAGTGTGCTTCAAATTTGTGAGTGTTGCTAAGTGTGAGCAGTCGTGAGCAGTTTGTTGACTCGGCCGTGAGCAGTGTGCTTCGAAGTGAGTCGTCTGTGACTGCAATGACTTGCAAAGTGGAGTTTGCTGAGTTTTCTGAGTGAAGCTCTCACGTTTGTTGAGTTTGTTGAGTTGTCTGGAAAAAAGTCTGAGTTTGTTGAGTGAAGCTGAAGGAGGGTACGTCCAAGCTGAAGGAGGGTGTGGTCAAGTGCTTCAGTTTCCGGTTGGTTTGAAGCTCCATCCAGCACTCTGTTTTTTAATTTTATTTTTAATTTTTTTAACTATGTTTTTTTTAATGTATTATGATTTAATTTAACTAAGTTAATGTTATAACTTATGATTTAACTATGTTTATTTTTTAATATGTATTATCTATTTTTTCATTTTATTTTTCATTTTTTTTAATTTTAAATATATTTTTTTAATATTTTTTTAAATAGTAAATACATAATCTATTTTTGTTTTTAATATTTTATGACAAAACTGAATTTCTGTTATTAATAATTATCTATGTTTTTAAAAATACATAATCAGTTATAATTTAATTTAACTATGTTTATTTTTTTAATATGTATTATGAATCATGATAATACTATGTTTATTTTTTAACTATGTTTATGTTTATTTAACTGTTTATTTTTTAACTATGTTTAATTAACTGTTTTTAACTATGTTTATTTAACTATTTTTTAAATCTCAGCTATGTTTATGTTTATTTAACTGTTTATTTTATAACTATTTTTTAACTGTTTTTTAACTTTATGTTTATTTAACTATGTTTATTTTTTATTTTTTATTATGTATTATGATAATCATAGATAATACTATTATCTATTTTTCATTTTATTTTTCATTTTTTTAATGATCTTTTTTTTAATATTTATTATATATTATTTTAAAACATACTAAATAGCAGTGTTCCACGGAAACTCGCCCCCCAAGGTCGGGGGCTCGCCCCCCTCGCTCCCCACGCTCCGGGGGCTTGAGGGCTCCTCCAGAAACGTTTCCTCACACCCCCAAAAAAGCGAAACTTCCGGAAACGCGGGAGGGGGCGCGCCTCCTAGCTCTAAACGTCGCCCCGCTTGTGGGGGGCGCCCACATGCCCCTCCCCGAAGAAGAGGGGCTCCCACACGCCCCTCCCCGAAGAAGGGGGGCTCCCACACGCTCCCCCACGATTTTTACATTTTTTTTAAATTCGAAATAAAAAAAAAAAAACAAAACAAAACAAAACAAAAAGCATAAATCAAAAAGTAAAACCTAAATGATGCTTACCTTTGTCGTGACTCATTCATTTCCGTTGCCGTGACTGAGTGAGGCTGCCGCGTGACTGACCGAAGGCTGCTATGAGTGAATGGAGGTTGCCCCGTGACTGCTGTGACTGAAGGGGAGTTTGCAGCAACTGCCGAGCCA